>CAUHTR010005671.1:0-25753 GCA_959609185.1 Schmidtea polychroa | reverse complement strand
ACTTCACAAATACAAAGCGGAATCAGATTCTAAAAACTATTTGCATGTGATTCTAGATCTCCTTATCATTTGCATTTCCTGATTTATCGCATTAGATCTTATGCAATTCATTTACCACAGAATCACTGTTATTATCGAGTACAGTCAAACCTTTCTCAGAAAAGATGGCGTAGAAGGAATATGATCTTTATAGGAAATATTTAGAGGCCGGTTTCATATAAGAAGCAGTGTGTTTACTGTTTATTCACTGATATGTTCACTGTAAAATAAAAATAATTAATGTGATCCGCTTTGTTCTGACTGAAAACAAACTAATTTGTACATCACAAAAGATCGAAAACGATAACGCCTCGTAAAAAGTAAATTTGTTTGCTGAATTGGTGATTCCTGTTACGATATACAAAAATCGCGTTGTAGCGAAAACGCATTACGAATATAAATGCAATAGCAAACTCCTGTCGGCATTGGGATCATTTTATTGATATCTCATTTTGATATATTATTATGTCTATTTTCCGATGAGTTTTATTTGTCCGAATTCAGGCTTGCTTGCAACGGGCATGTAAAAATGGCGACGTGGAGAAAGTTTCCTTGATGCTAAATGATGCCACCATTGAATATTGTGATAAGGTAATTGATTGGATTGCTGGAAGGGAATAAGAAAATGTTCAGAACAAAAGGCGGCCAATTCATTGGGCATGCGAGAGCGACAATATTGAAACTGTGAATACACTGATTAAAGCAAAATGTGATATTACTGCAAGAGATAAAGTAAATGCTATGAAGGATGAAATATACCAATGATTGTAATTCAGTCTAATTTGTCCCCCCTGGACATTGCTGTAAGGAATGACAATAAGACCCTCGTAGAAATCATCAAGGATGCAACAGTGGAACAGCAACAGGACGACGGTTTGGAACAGCAAGTTAGTTTCAAAAATTTATTAATTTTTTAAAGTTATTTTCAAAACATTCATCATTTAGAAAATCTCGATCAATATATATTTTTATAAATTTTATATATATCAAGAATCTTGAATATCTTTAACTTTCTGACAGAATAATAGTTTCTCAAATTTGAGAAAATGTATTTTCATTGATAATCGTGAAATAATGTTTGGCTGAATCGTGAATCCAGAACCTTGGAGGAAACCCGAACACTAAAATGACTGAAAGGATTACAAAAAATCAAGAATAAGCTTGGATAATAGGCCAATACGAAGCTAGATAGCATAGAAACCGCTTAAAGTTAATAAAAATTAATAAAAACTGCCAAGTAAAACACAAATAACAACCACAAAATAATTAAATAAAAAATAAAACAAAAATAACAAATTGATACACCTAACCAGTTACACAAGAAACATATTTTAATGAAGATAAACACAAAAATATCGCCGAAGACAGAAAATAGCAAAGAATATTCGATTACTAAAGGGTAAAAAAGATAAACACAAACAAATATGAAAATCAAAAAATCCGAACTCTACCTTAGGGAGGCGTCCAATGACACACAATCCCGTTTTAATTTATAGATAAAAAAATTAGGGAATCTGACTAAATATCGTAATAAAACCTGCAAGAGTTTAACAAATCGAATGGTTCTTTTAGCATGAAAACAGCAAATGATGTGATAAAGAAAGATCAAATAGTATTATCAACATTGAAAAGACATACTATAATGAAATTAGAAAATTGATGCCTAGTGCAGTAAATAGTTCTAAACTAAATGAAACTAAAAAACCTTCATGTTCAATCACAATCGATATCAAACCAAGAATTAGCTTGCAACATTTTTCAAACAAAATAAAATGTATATATGAACCAGAAATATTCCTTGAGTTGAGAAATAAATATTATAAACCTTTGTTCGTAAATTTATTTTCTAGTGGGAAAATTGTCGTAATAGGATTAAAAACTGTAAATTATGATTGAATTGTCGTCAAAATTATGAATGATGTAAAAGATTTGATTGGGAGGGGGCGTGTGCGATTACCAATAGTGATCCATGGGGCTCGCATCTACCTAATCCTGTTCAACTTGATGAGCTTCTGGTGGATGCAGAAACCAACTTCACCGAAAATTTCGACAATGTTGCATCCTGAACATTGGAGTTAAAGATATTGATGTTTTTTGATATTAATGAATTTTAGTTGCAGCTTTATTTTTTAAGTTACTTTGAAAATTTCGTGACTATCAAAAAATATCAATATCTTTACTGATTCTTAGTCAATTGATATTAAATAAAAAGTCATTGAAAATTTCGCCTAAACTTATAATAAACAAAAAAGAGGGCGAAACATTTATATAATATATGATATATAGAACAATGACATTAAAAACACTAACATTATAATTAGGGTGACATATAGTTTTATCTTATAATATAGTCAGGATGACTCGCAATAACTATATAAATGTGACCCGGGCTACTTGCACCTCACTACTCATATTTTGTTATATATACATATGGATACATATTTATCAGATTTTTAGAAGGATTCTGATGGTTTAGATTAACATTCATTTCTAAAAAAAGTGGCTGGAATATGCATGTCTAAGTTTATAGTGACCTTAGGCATAGCTTTCATTACAATTGAATCAATACCTTTTACCATCAAGGCGTTTCAGAACTCGATTTTCTGACTTCAAAGTAGATAGATAAAAATTAATACTTCCTTTTCTTTTTTGTTGTATATATAGGCTACTGCAGTGTTCCTCAACCCTCATCAGATAATTGTCATGGACTATAGAAATATTATTATCAGATATTATTTTTCTAATGGTTTTATGCATTTTTAATGAAATGTAAAACTTCAATTTTTCTAATCAAATTCAAAAAATAATTTGCGGCAATTATAGATTTTAGTACCTTTTTACTTAAGTTATTCTTGTTCATTTAGATTTCAATGATGGGGCTGATATGCATATCTGACTGTGATCATAAGCTGTGCCCGGAATGTAAGTTATGAATAATTTCACATCAATTTATCATTAAACAAATATATACTAAACTTTCAATATATCACCTCTTCCTCTCGATTTGTTAACCAAATACTTCATTCTATTGATGATCAAATAACCAGCTTTACTTTTATTATTTAGGACTTTGAATAGAGTTGTGTGAGCTCGGTGATCGGTGGTAAGTGCGAGAGTAGGACTAATACTATTCCCTATAACGCTTTATCTAAAAAATAAAAGAACCTTTTAGGATTCATTTCTATTGGAGAACTATTCGTACAAATGTTACAACTTCAGTATGAATAATTTTCTCTTTTTATGATTCCGGAATTTATTTTATTTATAATCATTTTAGACGCCATTCGAGTTTTTTATTCTTTGAACCTTTTTCATTTCGATCGTTCAAAATTGCATTTTTACTTTTATTATAATTTTATGGTGTGATGATTGCGTAATCATTATTTATTTTCTATCATTTTAGATTCACCTTTGCCCACTGTCACGAATGTTAACACTGAAGCACTGGCGGATCCAGACCATATAGTAAAGAGGGGGGGGGGGGCGATCGCCAGTGCACCAATGTATTTTTAATTAAATCAAACTACATCAATAGTTGTATTAAGGTTATCTTTTTCGATATGATAAAGATAGTTTTTTTCATGTTTGACCACTCTGTTTGATACATTGTTCATATTGACGTCCTTTCTATTGATTTATATTTCTGTATCAATCAAATTGAAAAAGGCTGTGCTGAAAATTAGTGAATATAAAAAAACATTGATATCTTTGCCGATTCATGGTGAATTTTTTAATAAATACAATGTCTATATATATCCATAATGCTTGACCACTGCGTTTTCATCTAAAATATTCATTTTGACATAATTATAATTATTTATTTCCTTTTATTATAAATTCACTTTCGGAAACGAATCTATCAAATTTCAATTCTGAAGAAAATTTAAAATTAAATTCAAGGAAAATTATAAAAATTTTATAAAGATGATCAGAATATTCGATTAAAATTTAGCAAACAATCCTTAAATGAATAAAAGAGACAACAGATATATAAACCACAGTAAATAGCAAACGCACTAAATCTCACCATATTTAAACAAACCTAAAAGAGATTACACAAGAAATTCAATTCAAATCACAAACAAAACAATTTATTAGTGTATTTTATTGGACAGTTATACACAACAAGAATTGGTGCACTCAAAATATAAAACATAAATGCAGAGTCACACAAAGTTAGTAATAAACTCCATATCAGCTGCACATTTAAATATGAAAACCAAAACTTCATCCGACGCACTGAAATCACAATATGGCAACAGCATACAACAATATCGAATGCAAACTATCAAACTGTTATTCCATCAATTTTTAATGTTATAATTCTGACTATATCAGGGGGGGGCTGTCATTTGTACATTTTATTTTGAACGTTACTCGATATGATTTAATGTCCTTCAATTCAACTACACTCCAGAGCACTAATTTTAGCGCCTACAACATCTTAATCGCAACATTTACAACTGACCTACTTTGCATTGCATCTCTTGCTTATTTCTTGCATATTGTTATTAATTATTTATAATTGTTCACCTCTAACCCAATCGTTATTTTCATTTAACAAATTTAAATATTCCATATTTGGTGCATTATTTTAAAAAATATTAATTTTATAATTATTATTTAATTTAAAGTTCAAGGAAATTGAAACAAAAATGAAGATATACTCCACAAGATTTCAATCATTCATTCTAGATACATTAGATTTTATTTATTAGTAATATCCCGAGTATAAGCTGCAGCTAATACGTACATTAAGGCAACATTTCTGAATTGCAGATAATATGATGTGCAGCTTATACAAAAAATATTCTTGCGTTTCATGAAATTATGAGTCCATTGAGAGCTCGCGACAAATCCTTCAACTTTCATCTCTTTGGCAATTACTTGTGCCTGTAAGCGAATTCGAACAACCGACACTTGAAGTTCTCGTTCACGTTGAATTAGGATCCATTCGTGTAATTTCGTTTCCAATTCCGGATATCTAGCGTTACCACCACGCAAAGATCTTCGATTTGGATTCATTGCTTTGATAACAGACTCATGGGCGATCCATCGTCGAATAACAGTTTCATTAATATTATATCGTCTTGCAACCTCCCGTATGTTTCCTAACTGACGAGCTAATTCAATAACTTCTTTTTTCTTTGCTGAACTAAAAGATCTTCGTTGTTTCTTTTGTTTTTGTTCAGAATCGTTATCCATTTTAATCAAGGACTCTAAACACTGCAATAAACAATGTAAACAATGTAAACGATTAAAACAAAATGGTTATTGTCACGGTGAAATTTGTTTTTTAATGATAGGTTGCTGATTTTAAAATCATGTGTTTTCAACGCAAATGGTGCAGCTAATACGCGCTGCAGCGTATACTCTGGATTTTACAGTATTTTAAATATTAAAATATAATTTTAGCTATTTATGAAAGAGTTAAAAATATTTACTTCTAAAGTTATTTTTTATCACTTAAAAATCTATTTTATTAATTTTCATTTGAATTTAACATCTCACAGATAATGTACCACTTGATTTATTTATTTCATTATTTAGCACTTAGAACAAAATCATTTGATAAAGGATCCAGAATTGGAAAGGGGTCGTTTGGAGAGGTTTATAAATTGAGAGGATCGAGGATAGATACAGTCTTTGCTATGAAACGGATACAATTGGAAGGTATTGATGAGAAATATGTCGAAGGAAATATTCATAAATTTCTCCCGAACTTGAATCATAATAGAATTGTAAAATATTTCGGAGCGATTGAAACAAAGAAACATTTATGCATTTTCATGGAATATTTTCCTCTGGTGAGTTTTTAATTTCATTTATTTGTATTATTTTTAACTGTGGAAATACGTGAGGGATAAAATATTTTTATTATTTATTTTTTGGTTTAATTAGCTAAAATATTAAATTTGTTTATAACATACTTTTGAACTAAAGAAATTCCATTTGTTCATTATGTATTTTATTGTTTACTTTATAACATTCCAATAGCCTAATCTTACAAACTATAGATCGACGAAAGTTCGCAGGGTTGTAACTCTCGATAGTAGGTAGACGTGAGGTTTCTGACGCAAAGCGTTCTGATTGGCTGACGAAATCCATGAGTCGTCTGATTGAGGATGAGTCAGCGGTCATTTTGAAGGGGGATGTGAGGTGTTTTCGGCAAAGAGTTAAATATTTCGAATAATTTGTCGGAATAATTTAAAATAAATAAAAGTCAAAAATAATCAAAATTAAAATAAATTTTTAATTATAAACTAGTTAAAAGAATGATTATTCTATTTAAATTATAAATATTAAATTCTTTGGATAAATATTCTAAAGTGAGTTGAAAGAATGAATTAAATTTAAGTCGTAAATTTACAAAATTAAAGATAAGTTTTTTATTTTCAAATACAAGTTTAAAAGGAATTTAATAAAAAATAATTAAAATTGAAAAAATAGGTTTTAATTTTAAAATATAAATTTAAATAAAAAAATTAATTTGATTTGAATTTTAATATTGAATTCTTCCCGATAAATTGTTTTGAGGCTGTTTGATTCAATGCTGAGAAGTTTGGTTAAATATTAAACAATATTGTTGTAATCAATACAATTTGGAATGAGTTCTATTATTGAAAATGCTTTCAAAACTACTTAGATGTTCTAGTAACATCTAACATACATGAAAGCCACTATGATGCGTGATCAGTTCATGCCTGATTCGAAAAAAGAACAAAATACGTGTTTAAAATGATACTCTTTTCGCTCTAAGTTTTCTATTATCTTCTCAGCACCGAATAGCCTGGCTTGTAAACTTGCAATTATTTAATTTTCTTCTTTATTTGAAAGTACTTCATTGAGTAAACTTATGATAAAATTAGTTTGACTCATTTTAATAAAAAATATTGAAAAGAAATCGTTATTTATACAAATAATGTATGAATCTGATTAATAATAATAATAATAATAATAATAATAATAATAATAATAATAATAATAATAATAATAATAATAATAATAATAATAATAATAATAATAATAATAATAATAATAATAATAATAATAATAATAATAATAATAATAATAATAATAATAATAATAATAATAATAATAATAATAATAATAATAATAATAATGTGTCCATTGGAAGATTGTCATTAGTATGTGTTTCAAAAATATTTGGACCAGTTATTTTAATTTTTATTAGCATTCCAAAAACTATTTAATGTAATCAAATTTCACTGATTAATTAAAATTAAATTTGTGGCTTCGGAAATATTGAAAATAAATCTATTGTGGATATTTTCTAACATAAATTGCTTTTTATTTTAGGGCTCCCTCGAGGATAAAATATTAAAAGAAACATACATAGGGACTGATAATGTGATCCGGTTCAGCAAACAGATCCTTGAGGGACTGGAATTCCTTCACGGAAATAAAATCATTCACCGAGATATAAAGCGTAAATAAAAATTATTAATAATATTTATATTGAACTTATTGGGCAGCTGCCAACATATTGATGGACCAGGAGAATAATATAAAATTAGCAGATTTTGGGGTTGCCCGATCATTAATGAGGACCAGCGGCAAAACAACCAAAGCTGACACATTTGTTGGAACTGTCAATTTCACGGCCCCTGAAGTGTTAAACTCTAATGATGATGCCCCCTACACTGTGTCATCTGATATCTGGTCTGTAGGGGCCACTGTGATTAATATGATCTCTGGTTAGTGATATTTCTATTTGTTTATTTTCATAATCATTTAAACAAAGTAGGCTTTTTTATTGTTAGTTGCAATTATTAATTTATTCATGCTAGTACAGTGCGTTAAAATGAAATAAGCACACTTATGCGAAAACGCGGAAATAGTAGTTTTAACTTGTAAATATAAAAACAATATAGTATAAAAACAATCAGCTTAAACGCGGTATAATGAAGTTTGACATTTATTAAAGTCTAACTATAGTGCTCTGTTAGTATTTAGTGGCAAATCCATGGTGACGAATGTCATTTCTGGGTCTTCTGGTCATTGAGGTGCAGAAAGCCTGGCAGTATTCAGAAGAGATCTGGTTATGCCAGACATGTGATATTGCTTCTTCTAACTCTGGAATAGTTTTGGGATCCATCGATCTGACTCTTATCTTTAAGTAATACCACATATCCTACCCAGGTCAATCCAATGCTGTAATACCCAACTCTTGTCGCCTTTTCACAACCACTTTAGAACGGTGGCAAAGCGATCCATCATCTTAAAAACTACACTTTTTAAGTGAGTGAAAATGAGTCAGTAAACTTAATTTCATTTCATTTTAAAAATCTCCGATGTACCACTCGGAATTCATACGCGTATTACTAAAGTGAATACGGAGCAGCCCCACACCTTTTTCACTGAAGCACTCCAGAACAATAACTGATGGGCAATGCTTTACTGTAGATAGAATATACTGTGGTAGATTGTTCTCCATATTTTTGATTTCTCCCTCTCTAAGTTTATCGCACACTAATAGTAGGAATCTTAGAGGTTTGTTGACTAAACCTTTTGCCTGCAATACTCGTCTGGCTCTTGTAAGTGTGTCAGCAACGGTTTACATCTAACAACCCTACATTTAATGCTCATCCTCCTTAAGTAATTTCCTATGGTCATTCCAGTCACTGGAACACTGTCATGCTCCATTACAGACATACTAAGTTCTTCAAGAGTAGAGAAGAGTTGACGTCGAAGGTCTTGCTATTTCATCTTTGAATGTCCTTTACATTTTCCACTGTTTTCTTTATTAGATTTTAAATTCAGTTGCGCTTTCTTTCTCATATCATAAAAGTTTAAAACAAAAACGTTCGATAGAATTCCAGAATCGAATAGTTCAACTTTTGCCAATCGACAGTAAAAAATATGGAAATTCAACCAAAGAAAACATTTCATCATGTTGAAGAAGTTGGAGAATCAACAATGATAGTTCCACTGCAAGCAGAAATTAACAAACTCACGGATCAATTTAAACATGACTACAGGAACAGGGCTAGATTATCAAATGTGCCAACTGTGCCTCGACACGGCCCCGAAAATGTAAGAAAAAATAAAAATAAAACTCGTATAATAACTTTAATTTAGACAATCTTTAGGAAAAATATGATCACTAAAAAATGTTTTTAAATGTATTTTTAAAGAAACTAAGTTAAATTGTCAAGAAAATGACGAAATATCACGGCAAGCATTAATTTTGAGTTAAAATTAAGTGAAATACTTATTAGAATTTCTGATATTTGTTTTAGAAATATTTTAGAAAAATACATTTTTGGCGATTGATTTAATTATCTAATTATAATTAAAAATATTATATTATTACATGTATTACAAAAATTCCAAAATAATTATAAAATAAATTTCATAAAATTCATAAAATACCTGATTGATCTTTATAAAATAAAAATAAAAATTCTACAATTTTGCAATGATTTATTTAAATATATAAAGCAATGAATGGAATTTATTTATATTCAGGCAAGCCGTCATATCATGATTACGCAATATACAAAGTCATCATAAAAATATCTTCAGAGAAAAAGCTTGAACTTCCGGAATCTCAATTGATGTCAGAGGAAATGAAAAGTTTCATTGAAGAAATGTTGAATCCAGATCCCGATCAACGGCCAACTGCAGAGCAATTATTGAAATTGAATTTATTTTCCTAATTAATCAAAACTCAATACGAATTATTTAATTTATTAATTATTAATTGAATGCAACCCAAGTTCAAGCCACTCTCATATTTATTTGAAATAATTTTTGGGAAAATACAAAAATATTCATATTTCATGTAGGATAGGACGAACAAATATATTAATTTATAAACGTATTGTTCGTAAATTTTAGTTTAATAATGAAATATTTACATACATATAATAGAAAATAACAAAGAATCCTTTTTTAAACTTTATTCTATTAAACAACAAATAATAATAAAACCTTGTAAATTTTGTAAATCTGCTAGAATTTTCCCCCAATTCTGTCTACCTGAATTCAAAGTATTAACTGCATTAACGACATTACTTTATTTTTCCAGCCTGGTATCAAACCGCAATCTACCAAGTACACCTCGTCTTCCAAACATCGATTCTCAAAATTTATTTGCACTCTCCATTCACTGTATTGACGTAGTATGTGCTCCTTTAACTCTCTGATTTGTCCGTAGGCGTTGACATGGAACTGGCACTTTACATTATCAAGTGCAGTGTTTCCACTATGATATGAGCTGGATCCCTTGCTGACCATAAATCCTTGCCAAAATTCTGCATTTGTTTAGATATCTCATCGTCTCTGTTTACGTGAATAGCTTTCTACATAAATTTATTGCTCTTTTCAGTTCACTCTGGGTTAGTGACATCAAACTGAGTTCTGCGATCCATCGTTTCAACTGAGAGTTGTCAGTTTCCATTCTAGAAGCCATCTTTCTACTCAGACTAACAATGCCGTCGGATTCTCAATTAAATAGTTCTTATTATCCAATAAATAGAATGGAATTTAATATTGAAAATAATGAAAACATATTCCCATATCTAAATTATATTGAAACATGTCAAGATTTTAAAATTGAACCACAATTAAGTTTAGAAGATTTCAAAAATTTATATTCTATATTTTGTATAAATGTTTCAGACCAAGATGATAGATTAGCTATAAATAATGTTGATGTTACACTTCATGTAACAAAGGATTCTAATTTTAAAGCTAAAGTATATACATTAATATTAGAAGAAAAGAAAATAGAAATGAAATTATATGGTGGAAAGATTTCAATTATTGAAAATGTTANCTCTATTCCCTTTATGCTTAAAATGCTATAAAAGCATAAATTTGGGGGTGTTTTTTTAATGAATGGAGGGTATTTAGAAACCTTAAAATATTGAAATCGTCAATTTTGAGTTTTTAAAAATAGGGTGTTAAATAACATAAAGGCGTAAATTCTAGGGTGTTTTTTTAATGAATTAAGCGATATGGAGGCATGAAAGGTTGAGGGGCTGTTTTGGTTAGGGGTATTAACACACTACTAGCATAGGATCGGTGCCGTTGTGAGTGCTAACTTCATTCCCTCGAATACGTTATTCGTTCCTTCAGTCCAGTTTTCGTTACTCAGACCTCTACATATTTGTTCTAACATCCTTGCTTTCTTTCCATACTCACTGATGAATCTTCTATAATAATTGCAAATGCCTAGAAAGCTTCGAAGTTTCTTTACGCAACCGTGGCTTTCCAAAGTTTTGTATAGCCTGAATCTTAGAAGGATCGGTTTTCACTCCTTCTTTACTGATTATGTGTCCTAAGAATCTGATTTCATTCTTTATTATTTGACACTTTTCTGGGTTAATCTTTAATCCTGCTTCATCGATCGCTTTTAATACTTCACTGAGTATTATATAATGTTTTTCTTTACTATTCGAATAAATCAGAATGTCATCCAAATAGGCCATTGCTCCATTTATTTTGCCTATTATCATATCCTGGAACGTACCTGGTGCTGCAGCAAATCCGAACGGCCTAGCCTAATATCCTTTTTTCTCTTTTTATCCATACGCAGATTAACGGCGTGTTCCATGGGGAGTTGCATTTCAGTATAATCCCGTTTTCATACAAATTTTGCATTGCTTCTTCAATTTTTGTTTCCAAATTCAATGGTTGACGATATGGTTTTATGTTTATCGGTTCACCTCTTGTAATTATCTTATGTTTTACTAAATGCGTGCGACCCACATCCCATTTATCCGCCATGAACACGTTTCCAATGTTCGTTATTATTTCATTTAATTTACTATCTTCATCAATCTTTAGATGTTCCAACGCTCGCGTCAATCTTTCGCCATCCTTTATTTGTCTGTCGAATTTTGCTTCAATGTTACAAATATAGTTCTTGTCTTTTTTGCCAGTCTATATCCATATGCTTTTGTAATTCTACTCTTCCAATCACCTCTGGTGTTACTTTCTCCGCCACAATGAATCTAACTTCCTTGGAAATATCTCCGATAGTTACTTTAACCTTTGTTCTTCCAATTGTCTCTATCGTTTTTTCGTTTCTCATCAATTGTTGTCCTCGTAACTTGTTAAAACAGTTTACACTCATTACGTTTATTCGTGCTCCGGTGTCTAATAAACAGTCGAAAATTTCCCCATTCATCATTACTGTTACGCTAGGTCTTCCCTGTAACTTGTTATAGACAATTTCTACCTTCTGTCACGTTTCAATTGTTTGAATTCTTTCCACTTCTTCTTGAAACTTTTTTCTCCTTAGGAAAATGTATACTTTCTCACTTACCCTTCCTACATTCTCTCACTTTTTACCACTTGAAGATATCCCATCCACTTTTCCAACCACCTCCTTTACTGGTAAAGCCCTGTTGTTTGGGTACGTCCTACTACAATTATCTTCATTTGTCTCTACGCACGATTCCATTTCCTCTTCTTCCAAGATTCGATTAATCCGACTGTACCTGTTTCCTGTCGATCTTTATTTCTCTATCGTTTTCTTGTAACTCGACTTTGTATAACATTCTTTAGATCTATGACCATTTCTGTTGCATCTTTACATCGTATTTCTTGACATAACCTTTACATAACCTTCTTTCACACAACCAAAACATCTTGGCACTTTCTAATCTGGACAATTCCTACTTATATGTCCGCATCTGTGACAGGTTCAGCACTCTATCTTACTTCTTACTAGACAGTCTATTTTCGTGTGGCCTATTTTGTGGCATAGCCAGCTCTCTGGTTCTTCTCGTCGCCTGACTTCTTCTCTTTCATCTTTCTGCTTGTACTGTCATCTTCTCTGTGGATCCTGATAGACCACTCTTGCATAACTTTTCATAGCGTTGATCTGATCTCTCTGCCTGTCAACTTTATCCATCAGAATTAATGTTTCCTTTATCTCCTCTGTGCTTTTTATCTTCCACAATATTACTTCTTTCTCAACTTCTTCATTCTCAGCACATACTATCAACATCTTTGCTGTTATTTTCTCTTTGGTGAATTTTTTATTCTCAAACAACCTGTCAACAAGGTCCTCCACTTTTTTAAAATATGTTTCAATCTCTTCGCCTCTTCTTTCATAATTCAATAAACTTTCCATATCCTTTATTAAGTCTCTTTCGTAATCAAATGTCATTCGTAACCTGGCTTGAAATCATTCTGCTTTTCTAACTGTCTTCACATATTTCTCCAATAGATCCTCGTTGATCCTGCATGCAGTCAATCTTTCCTGTTCTTTTTTATTGATGCCCTTAGCATCGAAATAGATCTCGGATCTTCTGATGAATTTTTCCAAGTCATCACTTTGACAGAACACCTTTGGTAATAATCTGTCGGTAATCGCGTCGGTGTTTTTTGATAAAAATAATTTTTAAAAATGATAAATTTCGTTTTTATATAAAAATATATTTTAAATTTTAACAAAATTTCTAATTAATCTTTAAGAATCTTTCAACTTCCACATACCATTAAAAAGTTTTCGATAATATTTTTTCATATCATGATGACATTCACTTCTGTGCCCAATTGATGATAGACAATAATTTGGGTGTAATGAACCTAATAAATAAAATCATATAAGATGATTATATAAAAGTTTTATAAAAGATGTTTATGACTAATAATGTATTCATATTGCATCTATATTGCATCGGTCTTTATCATCATTTGTTATTATTTAATACATTTATAAATGAACTATATAATAACAAATGATGATAAATCTATATTATCATTGTAGAAATTATGTTAATTATATGTTATAAATCAATGTGTTATAAATTACTATGAAACAAAAAATAGTAATATAGTGTAGATGCATGCTGAATGAAAAACAATGGAGAATATTATTATTGAAAAATTAATTAAACATACATGACAATGATTTAATTATAAGATAACGCCAATCAAACATTCTTTTCACGATATATTTCGACAGGTTTCATGTCATCATCAGGTGGGATATAATAACTATGTAAATTAAGGATTTTAAACAAATTTATTATTTATATAAAAACTTTTTTATTTAATAAAAACATTTAATTATTTTTAAAAATTTTAAACATTCAAAATTTAATTTAATAATTTAAAAAATCTTTTATTAATTATTTAATTTAGCATAACAATCAATACATACAATATACAAGAAACAAAAATATTTAAAAACATTTAAAATACAAGTATTCACTGCATTCTGCACATTAATTTTTGGATTCAATGACTTTATCAACAATGCTACACAAATCACACGTTCCCAATAATTATCAAAATTTTTTAATAAAATTTTAAAATTCATTACATCATTAAATAATCTTCCATTACAGTCCTTTAAACTATATTCAGTCACTAATTATTGTAAAATAATAAATTATTTCGGTTAATGGTTACAAATTTAATAAAAATATTACAAAAAATCAAACAACATAACGAAATCTTTTAATAAATTACAATAATGTTATAAAGTATTCATTAAGTTGAAATAAAGTGGAAAATTATTTCGGTGAATGGCAGCAATTTAATAAATAATTTACACTAAATTACCATTAATTATGAAACATTTCATTAAATTGCAACAAAGTAATAACATATTTTGGAAATATTTCAACAATTGTAAAATATTTAAACAAATTGTAACAAGATTATGAAAATATTGCAGCAAAGTAGTAACATACCGATGACTAGTTAACTATATGTGTTAGCACTGTACGCTAAACTGTTCATATTTTATTAGAGTTTTTTATTTGGGGTATGTGAGATTTTATATCAGGGTATTAAATATTTATATGAATTCGAATTTCTGTTTGTCACAGTATGTAAAATTTCTCTCGGTTTTATGAACTTAAAAATAAATTATTATTGAAAATAATAAATCTTATTGGTAAATATATTATTTTTAAAGTTTTTTCATTTCTCAACTGTGTTTCTCAATATTCTTTAAATTATAATATGTTAATGCACTACTAGAACTTACTAATTTCTGCAACTAATTCATAATTACGAATAACATGTTAATTTAGAATTCTATAATTTAATAAAACTTATGATTTTTAAATATTATTTTAAAAAACATAATTTAAAAATCTTTGTAAGTTTATTTTTAATCTATTTTAAAAATTTAAGATTTCTAGTTATAATAAATGAAGTTTTATAATTATTGAAAATAATGAGTGGTAAATGAGAATAATTATCAACTCAAACGATAGAAGGATAGAATTTAAAACTTTACAAAAAGACATCATTATTTATTCACACTTAAAACACCTAAACCAATGCCTTTTCATCCAAATTTTATATACACATTTAAAAAATATTAATCCATACTTAAGAAAACCAATTCTCATATTAAAACTAAACATTTATTAAAATCCTGAGAAATTCGATCGTTATCTATTGATGATATGACCTAACCTATAGAAAAAAACCTATTTGAAATCTTACAAGTACTGGTATCTTGAATTCAGTCAATCAGTTGCATTATTATTATTATTATTAATATTATTATTATTATTATTATTATTATTATTATTATTATTATTATTATTATTATTATTATTATTATTATTATTATTATTATTATTATTATTATTATTATTATTATTATTATTATTAAATGATGATTGCTTGGTAGCAGCATTTATTATTTAAAACAATAAAATGATAATTTAAGCCTTTTGCTGCAAATAATGTATTTAATGAAAGAATTTTCGACTATACGATAGTCCTAGTCGAAAATTCTTTCATTAAATACATTATTTGCAGTAAAAGGCTTAAATTATCATTTTATTGTATTATTATTATTATTATTATTATTATTTTCAATCAATGATTATAATTTTCTTCGATGAAGAATAAGTTTCTTTTAATCTATTTGTTAATACCTAGTTGTAAGTGCTTAGTACTTGGTAGTTGTTAGTGAGTAGTTGAATATACTTGTTCGGTGATTGAATTTAGGTTGGTACTTAGTAGATAGTTGTTAGTACCTATTAGGTAACCGATTGTTGGTATCTAGTTGTAGGTATCCAGTTGTTGTTGTTGTTTATATCTTGTACTATGTAAACGATATCTAGTTGATAGTGTCTAGTTGTAAGTACTTAGTTGTTAGTATCTGGTCGTTAGTAGATAGTTGTTAGTACTTGGTAGTCAATTGCAATACAGAGTTGTTAACAGGTTGTTCTTATCTAGTTGTAGGTTGTTGTTGTTGTTAATATCTTGTACTAAGTAAACGGTAACTAGTTGTTAGTGAATTAATGAATTGATATAAATTAAAATTAAGATTAATTTAATTAATGTTATTTACTTATGCTTAAATATTTTTATAAAGATATTAAATATTTTTGGTAATAATTTATGTAAGAAAACTAAATTTCCAATAAAAAATAAGTAATTTTATTTACGAAAAATAATTTGATTATAACTTATTTAAAACTTTGTTTAAATATAAAAGCAAATTTTATAGTTAGTTTTTTAAATTCAAAGTAAAGTTAATTTGTATAAAAATAATTTTGTAACTCGATTTTAGAACAGAATTTCAAAATTATTTATTCAATATCATTTGTGATAAAACTTGAGTGGCTTTCTTGAAAATTCTTTCGTTTCTATCTAGAGAACTACAGTTTATTGTTTGCGAAACTTTATCTCAGTCATTAATGGGTAGTTTAACTTTAAATAATAAATGTGATATAAATTTATAGATAAATCCAACTTATTGTCAATACCTGTGGATATATAAATGAAATTCGGAAAGAACTAGGTTTCTTTCTTTATCCTAATAAAAATATTTTATTAATTAATTTAAAGGATGATCATATTCTGTTTTATTAGATAGTTCAATGTTGAATAGATTTCTTTCATTAGGACTTCGCCAACTCATAGTAAGTAATTGATAATAATAATTAAAATGAAAAAATAAATACAAATTTCTTGATATTATTAGAATTTGTTCTCAGAATAAAATCTTAAAAATAATAATGATAATAATGCTAATAAATAATAATTATTAATAATACTAATAATTATAATAATAATAATAATAATTTAAATAATAATAATAATAATAATAATAATAATAATAATAATAATAATAATAATAATAATAATAATAATAATAATAATAATAATAATAATAATAATAATAATAATAATAATAATAATAATAATAATAATAATAATAGTAATTATAATAATAATGCTAGATTACCGACAAATTCCAGAGAAAATTCAGAAGAGTGAGAAAACTGACGGAGAAGCCCTTTAAAAACATTATTTTGTAAATTAAATATAATAGGGTTGGGGGGTCCTCTTTATTCCTTAATTAATATATATTTACAAGCTGATCGTCGTGATAGGCGGTTGTAATTAATTTGGTTATAGTGCCAATGACGCATTGTCATGCTCGCACATTTGTAATATATTTTTAATACGTTTCGAATGTGCTGGTAGTTGACTACTCTGACATGCTAGACGTAATGTTTCGTACGGAGAACTATAATACACAGGTTCTTCTGACCCCACTTGGGGAGGCACAGACGACCCTTGGTGATACGAACAAATATCCACCGTGTCTTTCAGGCACAGATATTTGGTCACTGCTCATTAGGCCTGGCAATACTGAATGCATAAACTTTGCCTTGTCCTCTCTTGTCTTGATTTTTATACTTTAAATAATTATAAAAAAAGTATGAGGGTTTACATCTGATAAGTTTTATTTTATTTACTAATCCTATTAAGACGCATATTTTCAGTGCAATATATATATATATATATATATATATATATATATATATATATATATATATATATATATATATATATATATATATATATATATATATATATATATATATATATATATATATATATATATATATATATATATATATATATATATATATATATATATATATATATACATATATATATATATATGCTTTAAGCTCAATATACATTTTTTATGTACTCAAAATTGACATATAATTCCTTAAAATTTTACCCTTAATTGTTGACGAATTTCTATAGGTTAGGTCATATCATCAATAGATAACGATCGAATTTCTCAGGATTTTAATAAATGTTTAGTTTTAAAATGAGAATAAGTTTTCTTAAGTATGGATTAATATTTTTTAAATGTGTATATAAAATTTGGATGAAAAGGCATTGGTTTAGATGTTTTGAGTGTGAATAAATAATGATGTCATTTTGTAGAGTTTTAAATTCTATCATTCTATCGTTTGAGTTGACAATTATTCTCATTTACCACTCATTATTTTCAAAAATTATAAAACTTCATGTATTATAACTAGAAATCTTAATTTTTTAAAATAGATTAAAATTAAACTTATAAAGATTTTTAAATTATGTTTTTTAAAATAATATTTAAAAATCATAAGTTTTATTAAATTTAAGAATTCTAAATTAACATGTTATTTGTAATTATGAATTAGTTGCAGAAATTAGTAAGTTCTAGTAGTGCATTAACATATTATCAATTTATAGAATATTGAGAAACATAGTTGAGAAATGAATAAACTTAAAAAATAATATATTTATCAATAAGATTTATTATTTTCAATAAAAATTTATTTTTAAGTTCATTAAACCGAGAGAAATTTTATTTAATAATATTTAATGTGACAAACAGAAATTCGAATTCATATAAATATTTAATACCCTGATATAAAATCTCACATACCCAAATAAAAAACACTTTAATAAAAATATAAACAGTTTTGCGTATAGTGCTAATACATAGTTAAATAGTCATCGGTATGTTATTACTTTGCTGCAATATTTTTACAACTGTTGAAGTATTTCCAAAATATATTATTACTTTGTTGCAATTTGATGAAAAATGTTAATACTTTGTTGTAATTTAATGAAATGTTTCATAATTTGTGGTGATTTAGTGTAAAATATTTATTAATGTGCTGCCATTCACCGAAATAATTTCCACCTTTATTGCAACTTAATGAATACTTTATAACATTATTGTAATTTATTGAAAGATTTCGTTATGTTGTTTTGATTTATTGTAATATTTTTCTAATCATTAACTGAAATAATTTATTATTTTACAATAATTAGTGATTGAATATAGTCTAATGTACTGTAATAGAAGATTATTTAATGATGTAATGAATTTTACAGTTTTGATATTACTCATATACAATAAGGATTCAATATCAAAGCATGATTTTAATTGATATGTGCTTAACCTCTATGACTTGTATGTATTGAATAATAATATTAATATGTGCGTGGTTTAATATATGCATACGCATGTGAGTGGGTTTATTGTAATATGTATTAACATCTATTACACTAAGGTTACTTATTGATTCTAAATAATTTCCTACCCTTACTCGATTTATTGATAACTGAAACATGTTGGTTTGTAAATATTTCAATAAAGATGAATGAATTAGAAAAATGTATATTTGCTTAAAATATGTGTAAATTCAAAATGATGTACTAAAAATTAAATTTCTCAATTTTGATTACGTCATAGTCTCATTTAATATAGAATTTAATTTCAAGTATATTGATATGAAAATTTTTTATAAAAAATTAAAATTAATGATGTAATAAACTATTTTAAAATGTTTTAAATTATTACACAATCGATAATTAAAACAGATTTTTAAATTATTATGTAATCAACGATTAAAACAAATTGGAATTATTACGTAATCGATAATTAAAACAAAAATGTAAATTAAAAAAAGTAGGGGGTGGTATCTGGGTCTGGAGTGCACATGGATCTGGAGTACACATAACTACCTATTTTCACATATCACACGCTCAAAACAATTATCAAAATTTTTTGATAAGATTTTAAAATCAGGCATTCCTAATTCACGTGCATTATTTTTTCTTTAAAATTATACATTTAAATTTCTGAGTTATTAAATAATAATTTTATTTTTCTTATTTTTTTAGTAATAATATTATGCATGTTGAATATCATTGAGTATAATTGATGCTGTCTTTTACAAAAGTAACTATTGATTTCTATTGTGTCAAAAGTGTATGTTTATTTTCTCTCTTCTTTGATGCAAAAATGTTAACATTTTAATTCATCCAAATTTTGTGTCAGTTAATAAATATAGTAAAGGTTAATAATAAATATTAAAATTTTTGTTTAGAAAAATAAAGTTGAGTTAGTAAATATTAATTCTAACGCTATTTGAGTGGAGTCAATATGTAAACAATAAATAAAATATAAATAAAACATTGTTTCGTTGGTCACAACGATCCTGATAAGCAAATTGATTAACTTTAGTAAAATTAATCGTATGAATGTTTATTTTGATATAATTATTTCTCTTGATTTTTCCCATAAAATTCATTGTTGCATTTAAACACTAAATAATTAAAATTGCATAATCTATTATGGTATGATATTTCCAGTAAAATTCTTTCTATTCTTTTTTATTTATTTATCGATAAATAAAGTTTTGACTTAGAAAAATGGATAATAAAAATTTGACAGAAATTTGACAGAAATTTGAAGAGGTCTCCGAAATCGAAGATGGCATTTCAAAAAATGATGTATCCACAGATTATGATGAAGTCATTCAAATTGATGATGGTCATGGAATTAATTCGGTGGCAATCAGAGCCATTTCTTGGAAAATATAAAGTAGTGCCAGAAATATTATAAAAACGACACCAGGTTTAACCAGATACGCATCTTCAGGGATATCTTGTATCACTTCTGCGCTTGAATTATTTTTCACACTTATGAAGAGCATTTATAAAACTTGACAATAATATATTACCAACATGTTATAGACTCCTTTTGGTTGCTGGCGTTTACAGGTCAAATAACAAATCCATAAAAAGTTTATTGTCATGCTAGAAAGGGTCGTCCACTTTTTGGAGCCGTAATGTCATTCATAAAATTTAAAATAATTAGACGAATTCTGCGATTTGATAACTGTGATACAGAACTACAGATAAAGTTGATTATAGCGGGCGTAGATTTTACCAAAAACCTTTTAATCTCTAATAACAAGTGACTATTGATGAACAATTTGTAGCATCCCGGTAATGATGACCCAATTGTGATGGCTAATATTAATAAATTCAATCAAGGAGCCCTTTTTATGGCTTGATAACAGACATTTTATATGGGAAATGAAATGGTTATCGGATAACTAACTTGACTAAAATAGAGCTTTGTGAGATATTCTATTCCAGAGGTTCACAGCCAGTGATATACCTTTTTCGGTAGATGTACGCCAATAACTGGCTATTTTAGTCAGTGGTTGACTAAAAGGTTGAGAAGCAATATTCTATACAATTTCTAATGGCAAATTAATTAACAAAGGGAGATGGAAACAAAATAAAGATACATTACAAATACGGATAAACCGGAAATCAGTGAAAGAGAGCCTGGATAACGCTTGTCAGAAATATATATAATTCATATAATTTAGAAATAAAAATTAAATAAAAAATTATATTCAATATAAAAAACAATTCAAATAATAAAATTATTAATTTTCATTTAATTAATCAATAAAATAATTCGTATTGATTGAGTTTTGATTAATTAGGAAAATAAATTTAATTTTAATAATTGCTCTGCAGTTGGCCGTTGATCGGGATCTGGATTCAACATTTCTTCAATGAAACTTTTCATTTCCTCCGACATCATTTGAGATTCCGGAAGTTCAAGCTTTTTCTCAGAGGATATTTGTATGATGACTTTGTATATTGCGTAATCATGATATGACGGCTTGCCTGAATATAAATAAATTCCATTCATTGCTTTATACATTTAAATAAATTATTACAAAATTGTAGAATTTTTATTTTTAAAAATTTGAAAGTAGGGTATTGTGTGGAGCCGGGAACAAAGACATATGACGCCATCGATGACGCCACAAAGACATATGACGTCATTTTTAAATATATTACATTGCGGTATTTTAATTATTAAATATATTACGTTGCGGTATTTTAAAATTTATTATATTTTAATTATTAAATATATTACGTTGCGGTATTTTAAAATTTAAAAACTTATTTTGACGGTTAAGTTGACAAAATAAAATTATTGCACATACTTTGTATATATAGTCTATCCGATAAGATATTCTGTCCCCTTATGGTCACACACAATATATAAAAATATTATTAGTGTCCACACATGCAACAAGTTAGTGTTCTCATCGATAGCTCATCTTAAAGTCTAGTATAAGATATATCTATTGATATATTATTATTATTATTATTATTTTTATTATTATTATTATTATTATTATTATTATTATTATTATATAATTTCAAATTTCTATCACAAATCATGGTTAACTAAAAACATAGTCGAATATTATAAAATTTATAGTATTGTGTTAGCACACACTCGTTATAATAATTAGCAATATGCATATAGTTTTCCTGGTGTATCAAATCAAAACCTTTCTTTTACATTTATAGTCTATCAACCAATCAGAATCATACGGTAGTAATATAAATAAAGCAGTATATTAAAAATTATTGTAAAAATGTCTCAATTTAGTGAAAATGTTCTAAACGGAATTGTCACCGCGAATATAGTCGACAGCATCAATTTCCTGGTCAATCGAACTGAACAAATCATTGAAGGTGAACATATCGATTATCAGCAGATGATGGAGATGGAATCCCTGGAAACCAAGAAGTATTACTTCAATAGAATATTTCAGTGTCTTTTCGATGAAGACATGAAATGGACAAGGATAATTATAGGATTCACCTATATGAAGATAATCATTGCAAAAGGTCAACATGACTCAGAACATTATTATCAGTGGTGTTTAGAAGTAAGATTTCTTTTATAATCTACATATATATTTTAATAATATTCATTTCTAGATAATCAAGTCCAAGTTTACCCCATGGATAGAAGCCAATGGCGGATGGGATGTATTAAATAAACTGGCCTGCAATGCTAAAGAAACTGATGAAATCAAAAGAAAAATGAAAAACTATATAAAACTTACAACTGGAGTTGTTATAATGTATATTTTCTGTAGATATATGAATAAAAATTAATGTTATTGTTTTTAATAGTATATTTAAATGAAAATAATTCAATTTTAAAATTTATTAACACATTCGCAGTCGTCATCTCCACATTTCATTATATTTTCAACGACATGATCAATAAAATCATTCGTAATATTATCTTTAGGTTCCTCTATAGGTTCATAGATTTCCTCATCAATTTCTTGAGTATCGGTTTCTTGAGTTTCTTCCTGATCGTCAAATCCTGAATCTTGACTCTCAACTACCCAGTCGATATTTAATGCATTTGTAACAGATAATATATCCTCAATTTTTACACCAGCTATTTCAGCTAATTTTTCCAACAAAAAGTTGATTAATAATTCTAAATAATAAATAATTTGGAAATTAATTAATCATCTTAACCTTTTTCTGTAGTCATTAATAACACTTTAAAACTATATTATAAGTTTGTTTATAGATTTTCTTTGTTAAATTTGCATGTCATTTGCATTAATGTTGCAATTAATAAAGAGAAAAAACAAATATGGCTAATGCATTTATTAAATATAACATTAAAATAGTTGTGAAAGTCTAGCAGACATAATTTTCCAAATTGGAGAATACACATCATTATTATCAACTTTATATCCTTGGATTGCAATTGTTATATACCAATTTTCGTTTTCTTTGAAGCTGATTTCATCAAAGGAATCATAAAATCTTGCATATCGGTTGTTGAAAAATGCATGTTGATTACAAGATAGATTCGTATTCAACCGTTTGAAAACCTCATCAATAGATTTAACATCTATCATTGAAAGCGTGCCGGATAAAAATTGAAATTGGGTAGGAATTAGCTTGATCGGTGACGCCAATTTCATATTGATTTCTTCTTTTAAAAAATACATTTTATAGTTGTGGAACATTTGAACAGGTTGTACAAGTTCTGGAACAACTTTTGGCTTTTCAGTGCTTGAAAATTTCTTTGTCATCGTGAATTATGATTAAAATGAAATGGTACAGGGTTTTTATACCTATGAGTATTGTTTATCAACCAATCAGATTGCTGCATGTCTTTGTTTAAATTGCATGTCATTTGCATTAATGTTGCATTAATGTTTTTATTATAAATATTGTTTTTTATTATTATTTCTAATATTACTATTATTACTTATATTATTACTATTTCTATTATTATTTCTATTTCTATTATTTCGATTATAAAAAACAAAACAATTCAACATAAAAATTTATTTTGATACAATCTGACTCGAGTGGTGATTTCTCAGAGTCTTCACCAAACACCATTCAACATATTGTTGATAACGGAAATTGCAACAGCTACATCCGAAAATGCAAGGAACCTCTGGTTTCATTTCTTTCATCCCCCTTCCTATCTTGATATCCCATAGAAAGGTGTTTATTATATCGAATATCCAGATTCGTGTTTGGTTGTATACCAAATCCGGAATGATAGCTGGATCTCTATCTTGCAGAATTTCATTTAATTCTGGATAATAGAAGCATAATCTTTGCAGGATAATTGATTGATATTCATCTGTAAAAAAAATATATATATATATTAATGTAATAATAAAAATTTGAAATTACCATAATTTGCATGCTCTTTCATTGAGGTGATTGCGGAACTTTGTATGTTGTACATTTTGTTGAATAAATGACAACTAAACCAAAACATTTTGTTATAAATAATCATCAGCCAATTAGATTTCGACCAATCAGAATCATGCATTTCAATTGCATTGAATTTGCAATGATAAATAATTAATTAAGTGATAATAAAAAATCTAAAAATTCATTTCCTTCAATTATTGATTTAATTTCAGATATGATATTATCAACTATACATTTGTAATCAATATTTTTTATTCCAAGAATTACTATCTTACCGCTAGCGAATATATTTACACACATAGGGTTATATTTTATATATCTCAAAGCTGGAAATAATTCTGGTTCGTAAACACATGGTATTAATTTAGCCAATTCATTTAAATTACAAGAAAAACCTATATCGGAAGTTACGGTTATCGATTGTATTTCTAAATCATAAACATTATATTCACTAGCTTTGATTATTTCTTTACACCCCATAATTCTACATTTACCAGTTTTGAAATATATTATTGGATATTTTTTACATCTATTGATAAGTTGTTGTTTTTTGATACATCAGCTTTTGCCCTGTAATTTATATTTGAAAGCATTTTAATGAAATAATTATAAAAACTCTGTTATATATATAGTTATTTTAAAAAGGAGTTCATTTAAATTATCAATATAAACAATAATTATATAGTTTAAATTTAAAAAATGGAATTACGAAATGATGCAGTATACCAAATCGTTGGTCCGAGTGGTAGTGGAAAAACATTATTTGTTTGTAAATTACTAAAATCTAATTTGTTCAAAACAAAATTCAACAATATTTATTGGCATAGGGTGCGCCGATGAAGAACATGGATTGACGCAATCAAGTTTCTGTCAATTGAAAAACATGAAAATAGTAAAGGGTTTTGATAAAAACTGGTCAAGTCGTTTGAAGAAAGATGATGTCATCATTATCGATGATTTGTATCAAGAAGCCAATAAAGAAAAGGATTTTAATAATTTATTCACAAAAATAAGCAGACATGTTGGTGTAACAGTTATTTTCATAACACAAAATCTATTTCATCAAGGGTGGTGC
>CAUHTR010005670.1:0-21507 GCA_959609185.1 Schmidtea polychroa | reverse complement strand
ACTGGCGACAGATTCTGTTTACCATTTCCTTTTCCTCTACATCAGCCTTATCTCTGACAGATATCAAGATATTTTTCCATTTTCCTTTTTTGTTAAGCCGCCTTCTCCCGACAATTTCGCTATCTTTGACAAGCGGTCAAGATACGGCTTTTTTCCTTTATTTTGTTTTACTGGAATTTGAAATTCCACCTTCATTTGAACTTCTTAATTAACAATGACCTTTGCTTTAATTTCTTGTTTGTTTCCTTTTATTTAATTTATTTTTCTCATTTTTAATTTCTTTTTACTTCCATTTTCTTTTCTAAGTTCCCATAGATCGTCCCGTTTGTCATGACGATCTTCCCCCAGGTAATTTTATTTATTTATTTATAAATTGTTTATTTAGGTATCCTCAACACTATTATTCAACCTGGGGGGGTAATTTATAAAAATTATATAGATATACTTTATAATATTAATATTAACAGTGTTCTCAATTATTGCATGACTGGAGGGTCGCTATGGAAAATTGTGTAGTTTTTTTATGTAATTTTTATGTTTAATATGGATATATATAAGGTAGATCAGTACTTTTAACCTTATTTTGGGCAGTATATCACTTGAGCGAGGTCATTTATGAAAATTTATAAATTATATTTTATAAACTGAACATATATGGATACTTTATATTAGTATATTCGAGATTAAATTTGGCTGCTATACGATTTAAGGGGGTCGTTTCGAAAATTTATAAATTACATTTTATAAGTTGATATTTAATGACCGTACGATCTGAAGGGTCATTTAAGAAAATTTTCAGATCTATTTTATAGTCAAATATATATGGGTAATCTACATTCAGTACATTTAGGTAATAGTTGACGGCTATATGATATGAGGGGGTAACCTATAAAAATTTACAATTTATAATTTTAAATGTAATATAAGTTAAATATATATTAAGATAATCTAATTTAGTACATTTAGGTAATAATTAATAGCTATATGATTTGAGGGGGATCATTTATGAAAAATTTTTACTACAATTTTGAAGGTAATATAAGTTAAGTATCTATATAAAATAGTCTAAATTAATGCTTTTAGGTAATGGTTAATAGTTATATGATTTAAGGAAAAATTATAAATTATATTTTTATGAGTTTAATATATTTATATGTATTTTAAATTAGTATTTTTAACATAAATTTTTGCTTTTATATAACTTGAGGGGAGTGTTTAGGCAAATTTATAAATTATATTTTTATATATATATAAAAAAAATTTTAATTAATATAAATAATAATCAACCTTAAGATATAAGGATGGATCAAGATTTCGGTATTTCCAGAAAATTCCATGCTAAATTTAATCTATTTCTTATTTTTAAATTGTTTTGTGATATCTTTTCTAAAATTTTTATATTTTAAACTAAAATTTAAATATTTTTTGGATCGTTTAGCGTTCATGATGAATTATGGATTGTTCTGGATTTTTATTCAAAATTTTGATATAATTTTTTTACGCAGGGCTATTGGTCGATTTTGACTAGCGCTAAAAATCAATAATTTAATTAAAAAAAATTAAATCAATGATATAAGCAGGCCCGTACCGCCGGGGGGGCCCAGGAGGGCCCGGCCCCCCCCCCCCCCAAACGCAAGTCTGGCCCCCCCAAATAAAAAAACGGACATGAATAAAAAATTACATTCAATATGTTTGATAAAAGAAAAATTGCTATCGTACACACATGCATTGACATGGGTGTGCATGAGTTGCACATGTAGAGGTTTATGTAGTGTGGACGGGGGTAGGATGTTCCATCTATCTGCCTCACTGGAAGAGACTGGCATGTGAAGTCGGTGGCGTGGGTAGGGTGCGTGCTGTCTGTCTTTCCTGCCTCACAGGCAGTAACAACGCATGGAGGCATGATTGAGTGTCAGAGCACGGAGTGGGTGCATTGTGGTCTTTATACGATGGTAGAGAGATAGGCCAATGAGAGCACATCACATGTCATTATATTCAACTCACTCCTATGGCAGAGTGACATGTTAATTGATCATATTTTGTAACATTATTTTCATCGTATTAGAACATGTCGACACAAAAGAGTATCATGAATTTCTTCCAAGTCATTCCAAAGAATTCTGTGACTTCAGTCACTTCATCCAGTGATAGTATCTCTGCTACTATGTCCTCAACTTGTGCTAGTCCTTCATCTGTACCTGCTATTTCATGTATCCGTGACAGTGCAGTGATGTCCTCATCTTCTTGTGCACCTGCTAAGACTCTGTCATCTACTAAGTGTGATCTGGGTGAAGAAATGCCACGCCAGCCAACTGATGTAAATTTCCCAAAGACTTCGTTTGGTTCAAGGGAACGCTCATTTTCGTCTGTGTGGTATAATGGAAGACCATATTTGGAGTACTCTATTGAGAAAGATGCAGTCTTCTGCTTTTGCTGTAGAAAATTTTCATTGCCCGGCTCTGCTGGCGAAAGTGCTTTCAGAACAGGAGGATTCCGAAATTGGAAATCGGCTTTAGAAAAAGGAAAAGGTTTTCAAAAGCATGAATCTTCTGCTGGCCACATCCATGCCATGGAACGCTGGAAAGAGAAACAGCTGAGATGTGAAAAAGGTGAGGAAGTTTGCACTTTGATTAATGAAACACAGCTGAAGAACAACCGTTATTATGTCAACGAAATCGTTGACGTTGTAAAGTTTCTTGTGACAAATGAATTAGGCTTTCGTGGTGACAGTTTCAGTAGAGATGATATTGATGAGGATGATAAGCTTCCGTGTGGTCTATTTTTACGTCTCTTCGAATACACTGTTAAGAAAAATCCTGAGCTGGCTCGAATCATTAAAACGATTCCCAAAATTGCCACGTACACATCACCTCGAATTCAAAATGAAATTATCGCGTTAATGGCATCAATAGTGCAAGAGTCAATTGTTAAGAAGTGCAAGTCTGCGGATGTTGAATATTTTACTCTGAAGGTGGATGGTACCAAAGATCGAACAGGGACTGAGAATGTGTCGATTGCCATAAGGTTTGTCTCAGCAGGACAACCTCAGGAGCACTTAATCTGCATTTCCCGAACAATTGCTCTCAATGCAGAGGCCTTCACAGATGTAATTTTGACAACCTTGAAAGAGGCTCAGTTGGATCCTAAAAATATAATTTCCCAATGCTATGATGGAGCCGCTGTTATGTCTGGACAGCATGGTGGGGTGCAGGCCTTGCTTCAGGAGCGTCTACAAAAAGAAATTCCGTATGTCCATTGCTTCAACCACAAGTTGCATTTGGTTGTTGTGTGTGCCGTTTCTGAGTGCCAAAAACTGCGGGACTTCTTCGACATATGCAGAAACTTATACACATTTTTGTCATATCCTAAGGTTGCGGCCATATATCAAGGCGATAAATTGACACGGCTCATGGAACATCGTTGGACAGGACACTTGCAGACGACTCAGGCAATAACAACTAATTATGATACAATTGTGAATTTGCTTGAAATGTGTTCTAGTAGACATTCTCACTTTTCAATTGATATTCAATTGGAAGCTACTGGACTCTTGCATCGAGTAAATGAAGTGGAGTTTCAGTTCATTGCACACATGGTGCTCTCATTGCTGACTATCCTTGAAACAGCCAACAATAGCTTGCAGGGTCAAGCAATGGACCTTTCTTCAGCATGTGATGTTATGGATGCCGTCATAGAGCGCATTCGCAGCCTACGCAATGAAGAGGAATTCCAAGTTCTTTTTGGGAAATTCGAAGGTCAAATGGATATGGAACAGACACCAAAAAGAAGAAGAACTCAGATGAACTCAAAATTAGACAACTTCATTGTGTTCGGATCTGTGGGACAGCCAGAACACCAGGCCTTGCCTATCAGATGCGCATATCGCCAAATGTATTACGAAGTCGTTGATAGGACTCTGCAGGAACTAACAAAACGCTTCGGTGTCACCAACAGAAGCCTTTATAAGTCTCTTGCATGTTTGAAGACTGATCACGCAAACTTTTTGAATATTGAGGATCTAAAGACTTTAGCGACACTGTGTGGCGTGGACCTAAGCGAAACCCAACATGAATTTGAAACTGCAAAGGTTTTCCTATTGAAGAGAGCCAGTACTGTGACAAACGTTCATCAGTTAGTGCAAGAACTGTACTCATACCGAGATGCTTTTCCATCTGTCTATCGTCTTGCAGCTTCTGCACTGACAATCGGTGCTTCAACTGCCACATGTGAGGCGACTTTCAGTACTTTATCTCGTGTCTTAACTCCCTTTCGTACGTCGATGAGCCATTCTCGTAAAGCCAACCTTGTATTGCTCTCATTTGAAAGTGACATCAGTAATAACATCAAATCTGATGAGTTTCTTCGGCGGTTTCATGAAATGAAAAATCGTCGACTGCAGCTATTTTGAGTCATGTCGATATCTCACACACGTAATTTCTTTTTCTGGATCTAGTTCCTGTGTAATTTCTATTGCACTCACCTTTAGTTTTCAAATCTGTGTGACTGTGTGTTCTGTCTTTGTCTGTCCAATTGTCCGTCGTGCAAATACATGCAGCTATTTGTTTTTTGTGTTTGTTCCTAAAAAATGTGCGAAAATCATTTCCTATATACTAGTATATGCAATAATGTAGCAAAATAATGCTCAGACAAAATGTCGATTTTGCTTTCCTTTTTTTTAAATTGAACATTTCGGAGTGCAAAGTGTGAGTAGTCTGTTTTCATAAAATACTTAGTTTACACGAGAATTACTGGCCCCTTTAATGAGAGTCTGGGCCCCCCGTCAAAAGGTGTCACGGTACGGGGCTGGATATAAGTCAGTCAGTTATTGGATTTTCACAATAGTTACATTTTCGTAAGTTAGTTAACCCAGTACTATTAGCTCATATGATAAAGTTAGAAGCTGAAAATTATAATAATGCCATTCAAGTAATAAATATAAAGTATTAATAATATTCGATATCTGTGTAACTGTCTTACTGGAATATTTGGTAATTTCTAAATTTTTTCGCAGAAACATCCNTGGGAAATTCGAAGGTCAAATGGATATGGAACAGACACCAAAAAGAAGAAGAACTCAGATGAACTCAAAATTAGACAACTTCATTGTGTTCGGATCTGTGGGACAGCCAGAACACCAGGCCTTGCCTATCAGATGCGCATATCGCCAAATGTATTACGAAGTCGTTGATAGGACTCTGCAGGAACTAACAAAACGCTTCGGTGTCACCAACAGAAGCCTTTATAAGTCTCTTGCATGTTTGAAGACTGATCACGCAAACTTTTTGAATATTGAGGATCTAAAGACTTTAGCGACACTGTGTGGCGTGGACCTAAGCGAAACCCAACATGAATTTGAAACTGCAAAGGTTTTCCTATTGAAGAGAGCCAGTACTGTGACAAACGTTCATCAGTTAGTGCAAGAACTGTACTCATACCGAGATGCTTTTCCATCTGTCTATCGTCTTGCAGCTTCTGCACTGACAATCGGTGCTTCAACTGCCACATGTGAGGCGACTTTCAGTACTTTATCTCGTGTCTTAACTCCCTTTCGTACGTCGATGAGCCATTCTCGTAAAGCCAACCTTGTATTGCTCTCATTTGAAAGTGACATCAGTAATAACATCAAATCTGATGAGTTTCTTCGGCGGTTTCATGAAATGAAAAATCGTCGACTGCAGCTATTTTGAGTCATGTCGATATCTCACACACGTAATTTCTTTTTCTGGATCTAGTTCCTGTGTAATTTCTATTGCACTCACCTTTAGTTTTCAAATCTGTGTGACTGTGTGTTCTGTCTTTGTCTGTCCAATTGTCCGTCGTGCAAATACATGCAGCTATTTGTTTTTTGTGTTTGTTCCTAAAAAATGTGCGAAAATCATTTCCTATATACTAGTATATGCAATAATGTAGCAAAATAATGCTCAGACAAAATGTCGATTTTGCTTTCCTTTTTTTTAAATTGAACATTTCGGAGTGCAAAGTGTGAGTAGTCTGTTTTCATAAAATACTTAGTTTACACGAGAATTACTGGCCCCTTTAATGAGAGTCTGGGCCCCCCGTCAAAAGGTGTCACGGTACGGGGCTGGATATAAGTCAGTCAGTTATTGGATTTTCACAATAGTTACATTTTCGTAAGTTAGTTAACCCAGTACTATTAGCTCATATGATAAAGTTAGAAGCTGAAAATTATAATAATGCCATTCAAGTAATAAATATAAAGTATTAATAATATTCGATATCTGTGTAACTGTCTTACTGGAATATTTGGTAATTTCTAAATTTTTTCGCAGAAACATCCATGGAATCATCTCCTTGTCTATATCCTAGCGCTTCACTTAAGTCTTCCATCAGATTCATTGGTTTTTGAAGCTTCTCTCAGTCTACCCATATAATTCTTTTTCTCGTCGGTTGAATCATATTTCTTAATTGTATCTGTTGATAAGAAAGCTTTGATAAATCATCCTTTGAAGTACTCAGCTATTGACATTAATTAGAAAAATCTTTCCTTGATGAAATCTTGAACATCGGTTCCCATCTCGAAATTTTCCGGTGTTTTGATAAAATTGACCATTGTTGTCGCCATATTAAATGTTTGATTTCTTGAATTAATAACATCCATAATATTTCAAAACAAAACAAAACTATATTTTTCAAAACAACACAAAATCCTTCTTATCTAAACAATCTCTATTTTTAGCTTTGAGGATATTTTCGCAAGCATAAGTTAATAATTGAATAAGGAATATTCGTACACAAGCATTCAATAAATATTTTATATTTTAATTTTCAATGATTCTTAAATATATTTAATTTATTATTTTAATTTATAATTTTATTATTTACTTTTATTATATTATTTAAATCTATTTAAAACTGGAACTTAGATACTAATTCTTTTTAATTACTTTCACAGCATCAACAATAAAAAAATGACCACTGAATTTATTTCCACTAGACACCCAAATTTGCCTAAATAACTACTCAAATAAAATATTAAAATCATTAAAACTGAAGATTACTTCCTCAAACTTATCATTAAATTCATTTTAAATTATTGTTGGGCTGAAACCGAGAACTGAGAGCTTGTTTTAATCGATCGAAAATACCTAACACAAAAACCGCAAAGTTGAAAAAATTTATGATCAAGGTTTAATATAAATAAATAAAATAGATTACATAACACATTAAGAATCAATAAACCCCGTATAATAGAATAAAGAGATAAATAAATTTAACAAAAATTGAACACTTAAAAAGTTCGATAGAAAAATAATAAAATGTAAAATAGAATTATTTGAAAATTATTTAAACGATATAAAAATTAAATAGTCAAAATAATAAAACTAGTTAACATTATGTAAATTGTAAAGTTTATAGAATTAAATGGTTGGAATTATGTAACTTATTAAATTTAAAGAATAAAAGTGTTTAAATTAATAAAAATTAAAATAACTCAAATTATTTAAATTATAAAATTTATAAAATTAAATTATTAAAATTAATAAAAAATTAAATAATTAATTAATTAAATTAAAAATAAATAAATAATTGCACACATTCATGCATGTATGAAAAATTAATTCAAAATTTCTCGCACTCTAATTGGATAAAGTGGCAGAGAATGCATGAATGAGCATTCAAAATCAGTATAAATACTGATTACAAGTTCATTTGAAAAAAACTTTTTTCAACACCACAACCTAATTTGCAGACGGTAAGCATATGCTCTCAGTTTTCGATTTTATGCCATCGTGGATTTGGTAATTTATTTTTGTTGTATTTTTATGAAATGATTTAATCTAATAAATTTTAAATTCAATTAATTTTTAGTTAAATTTTCTTTTGTTGTTCGTTTTGATTGTTTAATTTTCATGCAGGTTTTAAGTTTTAGATAATAATTTTATTAGATGCAGTTTTTACATTCATTAATTTTGATTAGTAGTTATGGTGGGACTGAGATCCAGTAGGCCACAGCTTAAGGGACACTAGTTGTTTCTATTGCGAGTAGGTCAGCTGGCTTTTCAGATTCACACGGATTGATCGGGCCATAACGAAGAGGCTTCTCCCCTGGTCCGTCTCTGTAAGTATTTTCTAGTCGGAAATAGGTTTGACTTAGAAATACAGGCAGATCCTGCGCAAATTTCTTGAAGAATAATTTAAATATTATGGGAAGTGTGGATTAACTTGGAAATAAGGGCCAATCCCTGCTCAAATTTTTTGAAGGATAATTTGGATATTATAGGAAGTATAGAACAATAATTATTAGATGGAAAATAACGGCGGATCCCTGCGCAAAATTTTATAAGAGAACAATTGGAAATACCCGTAATGGAGGACCAAAAATGATCTAAAAACAGCATACATAGTGAATAATGACGTAAGACCTTCTATCGGCAGTCTAGAACCCGAAAAGAAAATACAATGGGGAGTAGTTTTAGTAATAGAGCTCACCTGCTCATTGTTTTTTCACCTTTGTGTACAGTACCAACATGGTCGTCGCCATGGGTACACAAATGGTTTAAATTGCAATAGTCATGGAGGTGCTTAGGAAAGAGTCGAACGATTATGATTACCCCTAACGTATTTTAAAATGTAAAAATGACACACCTCTAAGTAACCAACATTATATAAATCAGTCAAAATTATCACAAATCAAGAACTTTGATAAAAAATAATTATTCTAAGGTGTGTATGAATCTTCATTGTTACATAAAATGGAAGAAAAATTATTGTTTTAGATCTAAACGACCTTTTAAATCTGATGTTTTCATTAAAAATGATGCGATAAGATCAAAATTGTTTGTATAATTTCTAATTGATATTGAGGACCAACCACCCGTTTGTATGATCAAATGATTTTCTTATCTATTTAAATTAAAATCACCTTCAATTCGTTCGTATTCTATCTTCATTATTTGGTAATATTTTGCATTATACATGTTCTCTACCAAAATGCTGATTATTCTATAAATATTTGTTGGGCTAAAATGTAAATAATTCTCATTTCTATTTCTTGTTTTAATTAACTGAAGATAGGTAAATGACCAATTGAGACGACCTACATAACATGTAAACCGCCTAAAGAATATTGAAATTATTGTAAAACATTAAATAAAACAAAAATAAAAACAACAAAAGTAATAAAATTAGAGAAAAGCATTAAAACAAAGAATAAATCGCCGAAAAAAGACATGCAACAGCAGAAAATACCACCTTATCCCTAGGATAAGAATGGTATGTAAGGGCGATCATTCGATCAATCAGGAATAAAAAGAAAATAATTTAAAAGTATTAAATTAAAAAAAAAAATAAAGAAATGAACCAATCAAAATGATTGTAATTTGAAATCAAAAAAATGAGATAAATTGTCGAACATATAATCAAAACATATACAGGACCATCTCAGTGGACATTTTACATTTTTTTCTACTAAAATCTTTTTACTGAATCATTTTTTTAATCTATCGTTCTTTTATTTTCAACACTTAATTAATCTGATTTTTTCAACATTTTACTCATTTTGCAAATCTTTGCTAATTAATTTGTTCAATCGAGTCTTTATAATTTTTGCTCACGAATTCGTTTAACAAATGACAGGTCCTTAAATTCTAATATATACCGATTTAGATAATCAATGGAGTGGGTATCGTGAAGAAACGGGGAGGACGCGCTGCACTAAGCCAGCCCTGTTTCACCATAAAATACCCAGAGCTCACATTGGAGCTAACTGAAGAGGAATATTTTCTGACGTCGGGAGACAATGTGTTTGAGTTGGACATTTTACTAGCCCACATCAAACGGAATGGTTAATAAAGCACCCCCGATCTTTCCAGGCTACCTGATCCGGTTACTGCTGAACTGAAGTCGGGCATGAATGATCTGAATTAACCTTTATTTTTATCTTGTTGTGATTAGAAATTTTCTTTTTGTCTCATTAATATAACTTTGTCTGTTTCAGTTATTTTGTCAATCATTATTTTAATAAAGGGAGCTGACTGAAACTTGAGTGATACGGATAATTGATATGATTGTTGATATGGGGATTATTACCACCTTGATAGAAAGATGATTAGTTTGACATAATTAGTTTGGGTACTTCCGTGTTATCTTACCCCCAAAAATTAAATTAAAAAAGAACACAATTATTATATTTATTTTCTAAATCACAGTTACAAACTCAGCAAATGTTTGTGAAGAGTTTGTAAATGGTCATCCAGGTGGCCAGAAAACTACAATGTCGTTGAGAATAGTGTCGAACACATCGGCACTGTTGCTTAGAACACGTTTGCGCCACATAAACTCACATAATCACATAAATCACAGATAGCCTTAATAAATTCATGTTCAATAATGTTCAATAACGTCATCAATAATGTATTCTCTCATTTTTTATATTGTTATTTTAATTGTATTTATAATTTAATTTTTGGGGGTAAGATAACACGGAAGTACCTTAGTTTGATTAGTTTGACGAGAACCAGCTAGATAATATATGTAGAGTTGTTGTAAGGCAGCAGCTCACCTGTCCGCTGATTTTCAACACAGTGTACAGTACCAACATGGAGGTTGTCATGGGTCACTGATAGAGAATTCGCAAATTATCCGTGGACTAGTTTTGTTTGTCTTCTACCTAAACGCCAACATATTTTTATAATATCGTTCCTCATCAAATAACTTTCCAAACTTGGATAGATCTTCAAGAAAAATATTTATTAATTAACATAATTACATTTATATTTTAAACTTTTGCAATCTCGAGTCTCTTTTAATTACAACATTTAAACACAGCAATTTCTTTTTAATATTTATAATTGTTTAATTAAACATTTACATATTTTCATGAATGGCAACATAAATAAAATATTAAACAAGTAAATGATAAGATAAGTCCATTTTCTTTCTCCATTTTCCTTTTTTCATGACTACAGAAAAATAATAAAATTTAATTATCATAATTTTAAAATCATCATTTTAACGTTTCTAATGTCTTCATAATTTTATTCGAATGAAATCTAACTATTTTAACAGAGTTTATTCTGCATTCCCATTGTGTATCTGACAATGGTTTTTGAGTCAAATCAGTAAAAAAATTCGGTAATAGAGAGCCTGCATATGAGTAGATGATGAAAATAGTTTATACAATCTGGAGAGAGTTTCAAAAAATATCATTGTCGTAGGAACCGAGGAAGCCATATCACGAGGAAGCCATACGGAACATGTTATAAAAATGCAGTTGCATTTTCCCCCTAAAAAATCTTTGCCTGTGCATCTTTTTGTTTTCCATCATGTTAGCGCCATTACCCTGGTTTATAGTGGCGTTCCTTAACCCTTTAACTACTCTATATATCATATGATGTTCTGAATTGTCTAACCCCCGAACCTCTGGACATCATATGATGTCCAGTGTATTTTGGTAAGGAAAAATATTATAAAATATGAAAATAATTATGAAACGGGCTTGTCAAGAACCAATACGTAAACCTAATTCAGTAATAGATTATACCAAAAATATGCGTATCGTTGACAAGGCCGATAAGCAAATTTCGTTTGTCGAATGTATGAGAAAATCAATGAAATGGTATAGGAAATTGTTTTTTCGTTAAATTGATATGTCAATGTAGAACTCCTTCAAATTATTTCAACAAAAAACAGGAAACATTGATTTATCATACAAAATGGTCATACGAAAATCAATTTTTAAATAATTTTGGTAGCTTGACAGCTAAGATATCGGATAGAAGGAGTGTAAGTGACGGAGATGGGGAATTAGGGACAGTATATTTCAGAGAAAGACATTATTTAGATTATATCCGAGGAACAATGACGAGGTCTAAGGAACAAAGAAGATGTGAAGTATGTGCTAAAACTAACATTAAAACACGAACAAGAACTAGTGTTCAAACCTGATGTCCTGAATGTAAAGTGAGATTACGTATCGGAGAATGTTATAAAATCTACCATACAAGAAATTTTTTCGAATAAAATAAGTATTTGTGAAAATATTTTTAGTTGTTAAAAAATAGTTTAATTTAATAGAATTTCTGTTATATTCTTTGTCTTTTATTCTGAGTATGATTTTTTTATTATCTATACAATTTTTTATGTTTTTTTTATGTTATTTTTTTGCGTTTGAGGGATTAAAAAATGTTTTTAAATGCCGTAGTTAGAGTTAAGAGTATATAGCAAGAGAAAACTAGAATGGTTTATTTAGGTAAACAAATAAATCCTAATGTTGATTATGAATAAAAAAGTATTTGAATTGCGTAAAGCTACTTTGTTGAAAAGAAAATTTCGTCTTGTCATTTTGAATAAGAACACGTGAAGTGAGATTGAGATTAATTTAATAATTTCTTAGAAATAGAAACATTATCAATCGAAAATTTATTTATAATTAATAATTTTTTAATCACACATGATCGTAATTTAATGTTAGAAATATATAATTGTATTAATTAAAAAAAAATTTAATTTTACAATAATAAAATATTCAGTAAATTTCAAGATAGAAATAAAATGGTTATCTAAATTTTCGAAAATAAAAATAAAAATTAATGACAATTTCTTTTCTACATAATATGAACCGTTTCATAACGCATGCGTAGATTTGGATCTGTTGAATAATAGAATATTCCGTATTCATAACAACAGGCATAACAATGGTAATTGTCATGATTACTCAGTTTTTATTACCAGAATTTGTTGCATGCTCATTGAGAAATTTGTATATTTATACGCTGAGAATCAGCATTTCAACGCTTTCTTTTATAAAGGAATCTACGTTTATATAAGCTGATATGGCAATTCTTAAATCCGTCAAAGTAATTTGAAATTCTTTGACTTATTTTAGATATTTATTTAAGGATAGTAAAGAACCTGAAAAGGCTAAACCGGACAAAAATTCAGATAATAGTAATTTAGACGGATTAAAACACGATTTAGACATAGATTTACATAAAATATCCCTCACCGATCTATTCGAGAGGCTGAACTCAGACCCGATAAAAGGACTTTCTCAAGAAGAAGCAAAGTATGATTGAAAATTATTAATATTATGATTGTTATTATTCTTATTATTCTTATTATTATTATTATTCTTCTTCTTCTTCTTCTTCTTCTTCTTCTTCTTCTTCTTATTATTATTATTATTATTATTATTATTATTATTATTATTATTATTATTATTATTATTATTATTACAATTATAGTTATTATTATAACCTATTTTTCATTTTATCAACAGCATTCGATATGAAAAAAATGGTCCAAATGCTTTAAAACCTCCAAAAGATGTTCCGGAAATTGTTAAATTTCTCAAAGAACTTACTGGTGGATTTTCTTTATTATTATTAGCTGGATCACTATTATGTTTTGTTTCTTATATAATCCAAGCTGAAACAGATCCGTCTGCACCAAAAGATAACGTAAACTTTTAAATTTGCTTTCTTTCAAATTGAAAATTTTTCTACACAGTTATGTCTTGGTTTGGCACTTTTGGTCATTGTTATATTTACTGGATGCTTCTGTTACTTTCAAGAAGCAAAATCTTCCAAAATTATCAAGTCTTTTGGAAACATGGTCCCAGACGTAATCATTATTATTATTATTATTATTATTATTATTATTATTATTATTATTATTATTATTATTATTATTATTATTATTATTATTATTATTATTATTATTATTATTATTATTATTATTATTATTATTATTATTATTATTATTATTATTATTATTATTATTATTATTATTATTATTATTATTATTATTATTATTATTATTATTTAGAAAGCAAATGTGATAAGGGATGGAGAAATCTCAGAGATACTTACGACGTCACTAGTTATTGGAGATATTGTTGAAGTAAAATATGGAGACAGAATTCCAGCTGATCTACGTTTGTTGAAAAGTAGTTCCTTTAAGGTAATTAAACAATCATTTTAATAGAGAAAATATAATTTGAATGATTCTTTTCATTAGGTTGATAATTCAGCTTTGACTGGCGAGTCTGAACCTCAAATAAGAACTGTAGAATTTACAAATGAAAATATTCTCGAGACATCAAATGTTGCTTTCTTTTCTACTAATGCAGTTGAAGGTAAATAAATAAACAAAATATTTTAATTTATCAATAAAATTAAGGTACTTGTCGAGGGGTTGTTATTAATACAGGAGACAACACCATAATGGGTCGAATAGCCCGTCTGACAAGTAGCTTAAAAATGAGCAAAACTCCAATTGGACACGAGATAACTAATTTTGTTAATATTATTACCGGAATTGGGATATCTCTTGGAGGAATATTCTTTATCGTCGCTATGTCAATAGGATATTTCTGGCTTGATTGTTTTCTTTTTCTTATTGGCATCATTGTTGCTGTTATTCCAGTTGGATTGCTGGCCACTCTCACCGTTAGTTTCAAAAATACAAATAATAATTTTTAATAATAATAATAGTGATAATAATAATTATAATTATAAATTTAGGTTATGTTAACCTTGACTGCAAAACGCATGGCGAGAAAAAATTGCTTGGTAAAAAATTTAGAAGCTGTTGAAACTTTAGGATCGACCAGCGTTATTTGTTCTGACAAAACTGGCACATTGACCCAAAATGTGATGACAGTGTCCCACAGTTGGTATAATAATAAAATCCATGAATTCTCAATGCTAGAGGAAAATACAAGTAAAATAATTCAGCTGGGTTTAAAATTACAGAAATTTTCATTAAGATTCTGAAAATGAAGTGGAAAATATTGCATGGTCCAACCTTCTTAGAGTTGCTATGTTATGTAATAGGGCACAATTTAAAGCTGACCAGGAAGATAAAATTGTCTGGAAACGGGAATGCACCGGTGATGCTTCCGAATCAGCACTTTTGAAGTGTGCTGAACACGAAAAGAAAAACGTGATGAAATATCGAACAGAAAATCCAAAAATATTTGAAATACCATTCAACTCAACAAACAAATATCAAGTTGAGGATTTCTTAAAAATCTAAATAACTATCTATGTATAGATTTCTATTCACGAAACGGCTGATCAAGATAAAAGATTCCTACTTGTTATGAAGGGTGCCCCGGAACAAATATTAGAACGATGTTCTTCAATATTTATCGATGGAAAGGATATTGAACTTGATGATCACTGGCGAAATGAATTTACAAATGCCTACATGTCTCTAGGAGGGATAGGTGAACGTGTTTTAGGATTTTGTGACTTCCGTTTGGATACTGAAAAATATTCTAAGTAATAATAATAATAATAATAATAATAATAATAATAATAATAATAATAATAATAATAATAATAATAATAATTATTATTATTATTATTATTATTATTATTATTATTATTATATTTATATAATTGAAAACTGTATAAATGACAAAAAGCACAAATTTAAGTCAGTAATTAATTTTTAATATATTCAGAGGTTTTGAATTTAATGGAGAAGAAGTTAATTTTCCCTTGAATGGATTCCGATTCGTCGGATTAATTTCAATGATAGATCCTCCACGCCCATCAGTTCCAGATGCGGTATCAAAATGCAGATCCGCCGGAGTCAAAGTCGTTATGGTTACCGGGGACCATCCAATTACTGCAAAAGCCATATCGAAAGCTGTTGGTATAATTAGTGAAACTAGTAAAACGATAGAAGATATTGCTTTGGAAAGAAACGTGGATTTGTCACATGTATATTTATTTGATAATTACATTTACAATCTATCTATCTGAATTAGGTGAATCCAAGAGAAGCCAATGCTTGCGTTGTCAATGGATCGGAATTGAAAAAAATGAGTTCGGAACAACTAGATGATATCCTGAAATATCATGACGAAATTGTTTTTGCTAGAACTAGTCCACAACAGAAATTACAAATTGTAGAAGGTTTTCAAAGACAAGGAGCTGTAGTTGCCGTTACGGGAGATGGTGTTAATGATAGCCCTGCCTTGAAGAAAGCAGATATTGGTAAGTTTAATTATTTTAAATTTTAGCTTTAGAATGTTAAAATTAATAAATAGTTTTGAAAAAATAATAAATATTAATATATTAATCTAAGCTAACCATTTTATGACAAAAGAATGAGGGGCCGGACATCATTGATTCACGAATTCACGCATGCCCCCTGTTTAAAGGATTTAAACAAAAACATTCGAAATACAACTTATCAAATATAATAATCATTCTATTGAAGCCTCGACCCTTCTTCATGTGAATACCGTATATTTCGGCGTATAAGACGACCCTTAAAGTCAAAAAATCACCCTTGAAAATTGTGGGTCGTCTTATACAACCGATATAAAAGAAAGTATTACAGTACAGGTAGTTGTATTTATACTACTTTTATGCATATCTAAAACCCATCTAATTTTTTTTGCTCTAATTTTGTACCTCGTCTTATCTGACGGTCGCCTTATACGCCGAAATATACGGTATATCCATGTACAAGACTCATTCATTCACACATCAACTCCTCCTCAAAATAACCTATATTTTATGTTAGGAATGATGCATAAATGATGTTAAAAGTAGAACATTAAACAATAGTAAATGTAAAAATATTTTTATAAAACAGTTTTAAAAATGTAAAGTGTTTTCGAGACAATGGGCGAAAATACAAGATTATCACATAAAGCCTGAGATTAGATATTAGTCGAATTAGTCCTTGAAAAGGCTCCAACATTATTTATACACTGTATAAATGACCATTATTTTCAATTGTTGTTTGCCAAAGTGGTCAAAATATTCTGAGTATCAGAAATATTTTTTGATACTTAATCCGTTAAAATATAAAATTATTTCCCATTAAGTTGCACTGTTGTCTCTTTTACCTTCTTATGATTTTTTGTATTTTCCCCTATTTTCATATTGAATTTTAATCACTTTTCATTTAGGACATTTAGCATATTTGCTATTTTCCATTCTCCTTTATATACTCATTAGAAATTGTTTAAACCATTTTACCTTGTATCTCGAGGTAACTCCTCTTTTCACCACAAAGACAGACCATCACAGGATGCATTTTCCGATGTTCAAATCAGCAAATACAAATAAACCAGTCCCAACGTGAAGATGCCAAAATATTTTTCGAATTTTACCCAAGGTAATAGGAATAGGCTTCCTTCTGTAACTCTTGGAGGCCCTGTACAAAAAAGTACTGCTAATCCAAAAGGTCTTTCTTCTGACAATGTAGATCATAGATAATTTTCAATTACTTTAAATTTAGTAATTTATAAAAAATATTTAATTCAAATTATTTCTTTTAATTAATTAATGTTAATTTCGTAGTGAATTTATTTCCATATACAGTGGAAACCTGCTTAACACGAAACCCAAGGTACCCATAAAATATTGTCACGTTAACCGAGTTTCATGTTAAATGGGTTTAACTGTAGTACATAAGATTTCAAAAAATCAAATATCTATTTTTTACTGATCATAAATATGCTGTGAATGCGTTATACCCTTGGTTGGAAAGTCTATAAATGTGTGGAAAAGAAAGATAGTTTTTCGTTAAAAACTCAATCTTAAGTTTTTACAAATGTAAATTTCCTTAAAACAAAAATAAATTTCCAAATAACGTATGATAATAACAGATAAATATAAATTGCAATATCTACAAAGTTCAAATATTTATTTTACAAAAATTACTCTAAGTCCTCTCAATTACCTGTAAATGATATTTCTAACTGGTCTACTTCAGATTAATTCAATTTACAATATGCAATTCAAATGTTGTTTACTAAGTTTTCTTTATAATTTTAAAGGTCGCAAAGATAGTTATAAAATTCTTAATAAATTTTAACATAATTATTAAAATAATTAAAATTTAATAAAATTTTATGAATTTATTTTGCATTTATCGAGTAATTCATTTTATTTGGTTTACTATAAAATATAATTATTCATCTAGGAATCGCGATGGGCATTGCTGGAAGTGATGTCAGTAAACAGGCAGCTGATATGATCCTTTTAGATGACAATTTTGCATCAATTGTAACTGGTATAGAACAAGGCCGTATTATCTTTGACAATTTAAAAAAGTCGGTTATATACAATTTCATCAAAACCATTCCAGAATTGGTTCCAGTCATGCTCTATATTGTTTTGTCCATCCCATTACCTCTGGGTACTATAACGATTCTCTGCATTGATATCTGGAACTGATATGGTAATTTAATATTATTATTGAAATTTAATTATACATTACAGCAATGATATGTAAACTTTTTCGAAATGCGACCGACCCCCTTTAAATAAAAAAATTATTCGACCCCACCTAGCAAAATTTAATTTCAAGTAAAATTTTTACTAAATGCAGTTATACAAAATTTAAAGGATATTTCTTATTAGATATTTCAAAATGATAAAACCAATTTTTCGACCCCTCTGTAGTTTATCGCCACCCACAATTTGAGCACCACTGCATTACAGTATAAACTGCCCAGCACTCCTTAACAGAAATATACAAATTTTACTTTTAATCAAAAATAAAATAAGATTTAGTAAATTATTAAATTAACTCCATAAAATGGTGATGGTAAATAGAAAATTTTTACTTTATATTTCTGTGACATTTTTGTGTGTTGCATAGAAATGTATTAATTTTAATCAGTTTAAGTACTGTTTATATCTTTGGTTATTTTTGACAATTTAAAAAAGTCGGTTCCAGAATTGGTTCCAGTAATGCTTGGTTGTTTTTGGTTGGTTATTTTATTTTCTAATTTTTATATTTTATTTAATTTTAATTAAATTCGCTGCCATGATGGATATGGCCATTTTCTAGAATATTCTATGCTATTTTTAATACTTTTCTATTACTTTTATTAAATATTTTTCCTCTTTAATCATAATGAAAATAAATGAAATATCATATCAGTCAGTGCCTTTTTTTCTAGAAAAAAGGTGCCGGAACGTATCTGTACTATCCTTTATATGCAAAAAAATGACGCTGAAATTAGCTAACAAATAAAATAATTATGCAGGACACAAAATATACACTTATTACCGACGACAGGAAACGATTTTAATGACGTAGTACAGAGGCGTTCAAACATTTTGCTGCGAGGGCCAGTTTGGTATTTAAATTCATTAGCGGGGCCAAGCATTGTAAATATGTGAATTAAAAAAACCGCCTACGTACAGTCAGAGTACAAAATCATTCATGTAGTCGAGTGGCTGAGTCGCATCGCCGACTACCGAAAAAACTTGAATACCAGACTGTACTTTTTCGAGCGTGATACCGTGCGTATTCTAACCGAATGCGCTCTTCATCTGCGCGAGATCTAATACCGACGCGCCACGCTACATTTATATTTTACGAAATTTTTCAAAATCCTTGGCGGGCCGGATAAAATCGTCTGCCGGGCCGGGTTTGGATACCTCTGACGTAGTATATTAATGGCGTATATTTACCGTGAGCGTGTTTTATATAATAGTAATAACACATAGGAAGCACGGAGTTATGATTCACTCGCTTTGGCGTACGATTACCACTTTTAATTTGATTGTAATTGACTATTTGAAATGTCAGAAATAGAAATATGACAAAAAACCAAAACATATGTCAACTTTTTAAAATCATTCAGCGAAAAAAGGTGCCTGGAACGCCGTTCCGGAGCGTTCCGTCAGAAAAAAGCACTGATATCAGTTAACATATTTTATTGGAGGTTGATTTTTAAAACTAATTAAATAAACTCATTTAGTTACCAGCTATTTCTCTGGCATACGAAGAAGCTGAGTCTAACATCATGAGACGAAGACCTCGGGACCCAATAAGTGGAAAACTGGTAACAAATAAATTGATATCACTAACCCATGGTCAAATGGGAATAATTGAAGCTGTCGGTGGAATGTTCGTCTATTTTGTCATAATGGCCGAGAACGGTTTCTTGCCAGGGAGACTTATTGGAATTCGGCCTCAATGGGAATCGATGACTAATAATGATCTAATGGATTCCTATGGACAAGAATGGGTATGAATGTTTGACAGTTTCTATTTTCAGCATTTAATAAAATATTTCAGACTTATCATCAAAGAAAAAATCTTGAATACACTTGTTATACTGCGTTTTTTGTAGCGATTGTCGTCCAGCAATGGTTCAATTTATTGATAGTGAAAACGAGGCGAAATTCCATCTTCCAGTCAGGAATGTGGAACAATCACTTGACTTTTGCTTTGTTTTTCGAAACGACTTTGGCATTGTTCATTGTCTACTGTCCTGGCATGGGCATTGTTTTAAAAACTCAACCTTTAAAGTTTGATAATTATAAAATTATACAATGGGGAAACTAACACTAATTTAGATTTTCATGGTGGCTCATTGCACTGCCTTTCGGTGTATACATCTTTCTCGTTGATGAATTGAAGAAATTTATTCTCAGGCATCAAAATAGTAAATCTTGGTTTGCAAAAGAAGCAGCATAAAAGTGCAATAACTAAATTTATTATGTGAATATATTTGTGTTTTTTTAATAAAACAGTTCAATTTAGACTTTTAATTCACAGATTTTCTCAGCGTTAGCAATTTATTTAAACCCCCCGCTTTAGCTGAGCAGGTGGCGCCTTATTTTCATAATTATCTCAAATTTATGCCTATGAAATACTGGGGGAAAAATCAACCCGCCAATGCATTCTCTGCCACACTGTAAAATCAGGGTGTGTATAATATTGAAAATTTTATATACCAAAGCGCATTTGATTATCATAAATGAGACATTATTCATTTAGCAATATCAATTGAGCTTTGTTTTGGATTTTAGTTATATTTTAAGTTTTTTTTGTTAAAATAATGAATAAAGAAGTAAGATTTTAAGCATTTAGGGAAGAATCTTTAATATGATTATTAATATGACTTTAATATGATTTTTGAAATTACTATGATTTGGTCTTCGAAGTTCCTCGTTAATTGCTTGGGATATTGCAGTAAATAATTCATTGAAGGTAAATCTGTCTGCTAAATTCATCAGCCGAAGAAACTTTAGTCCTTACCCAATTTTTAATTTTGCTAAGCACTTTCATTGGGGTTCAAAAATGGATTATATGGCAACTTTTCAATTTGAATAGTCAATGAAGATATATTATTGTGAATGTATTAGCTCATCTTTGGATATTGGAACCTAAATTCTATTGCCTACTCGTGATCTACCGAATCTCTTGTTCTTCCATGTATTGAAGAGTATTCATCTATGAATTTCTTGAAATGAAATAGTCGATTCTGATGAAGTTTCTGACATTCACATATATTTGTTTATAATTAATTAATTTTAAATTGAAAATGTTTTGGTAATTGAATGTCCATATGATAAATCAATGTCCTATAATGTGTATTTTTTATTATAGAAATTTTGTGAATCGTGTTTGTATGTATTTATTTATTTTTCTTCCAACAGCAATTTTTTCTATCTTTCTATAGTGTAATTGTCAATTTAATGTCACCTTGCTAATCCAATGTCACATCTGGCTATGACACACACACATTTATTATAGGTAAGTTAATATTTA
>CAUHTR010005667.1:0-25793 GCA_959609185.1 Schmidtea polychroa | reverse complement strand
TTTTACCCCCCCCCCCCCCTCCCCCCCGGAGGGTAATTGTTCCTGTAGACTCCTAACAACCTATTGATGTATGTGATGAAGAATATTTTGTATTTAATTGGTATTATTTTTATGTGTTACTAGTTGATTGTTGGTACTTGGTTTCTAATTGTAAGTATCTTATTGGTATCTTGTTGTAAGTACTTGCTATCTGGTTGGTTGTTGTTGTTGTTAGCTAGTGAGAGGTATCTAGTAGATTTTTGTTAGCTAGTTATAAGTACTTGGTAGCTGGTTGTAACTACTTGGTAACAGGTATCTGGTTGTTAGTATTTAGTTGTAGGTTGATACTTATCGATTTCTCTATGGGTTTTGATGGTGGTTGTAAGGAGGCCCGACAAGAGAGGGGGTGNGATTTAACCATTTCGCCCCTATTGGGACAATACGTCCCAGAAACTTTCATCATGATCCATAAATGGTAATCAAAATGGTCCATAAAAGCCTATTGGGACTTATTATCCCAGGACTTTCTAGGATATTCAGAAGCGCCACGATTACAAAAATGAGAATATTTCATATTTTAGGTCAATATTAACAAGTTCAAATATATAAATTTAGCATAGTGTCATTAGCGGAAAGTCGGTGCAAAAGGGTTAAATCACTTGATTTGTTTATGAAAAAATCATGATTTCAATTTGTAGGAACTATGTTCCTCCCTTTGTAGTGCGTGTATGTGGGGTACGTCTGGAGAGTGTCCGTTGCCAAGATGGCTTTCGGAACCCCCGTTGCGAAAAAGTCTACACAGCACAAGCGCATCTTGCAGTAATGGTAAGCGCATGTGGCAATCTTTTGTTTGTCAAGAGTCAAGTGCGTCCTATCACTGGTCTGGCGCCAGCGCCTTAAGGCCCTTAAGTAAATTTAAATATTTTTAATATTGTGGGTTTATTGTGCGCAATTAACAAATCCTGTCATGTTTTAACAGTAATTGGTTTATTCTTAATTCAATCCGTTTCAATCTTTACATCGACAATCTTAAACTCTTAATTCAATCTGTTTCAATCTTTACATAAATCTTAAAAACTTAAATCGTGTGGATCGCGTGACTTAAAAAGCGACTTGAAACGACTGTCGCACGTCGCAGTTGCCAAGAGCATCGTCGCATTTTGGGGTATACGTCCCGTTCCCTCTTTCCTGCATGCCGGTGCATGCGGACGCGAACTTCGGTCAGCTTACGCCGCACAACTGGCCACGCACATACGCGAATTCACACACTCACCACTGATTTATATGATTGAAACGTGAAACGTGTCGACCTTATTAGCAAAGCGATAATTTGCTTATCAACATGCAGCATCATTAAAAAAAATTAATTAAATTTTAAAAAAATTAATTGTTGTTAATGCATTTATATCAGTGGTGTCTATAACGTCGATCGCGAAGCCTTTAAACTTTAAACCTTTAAATGAAGATAAATATATGGGAAGAAGAATAAGATTTTTTTGTCTTAACATTTAGTCGATCTTGGCAAGACATTTTTATAATCGATCTTCGAAAAGTCGATCGGTCAAAAATTAATGGACACCACTGATTTATATAATTGAAACGTGAAACGTGTTGACCTTATTAGCAAAGCGATAATTTGCTTATCAACATGCAGCATCAAATAAAAAAATTAATTAAATTTTAAAAAAATTAATAAATGATATTCATTTATGTGCAGAGCATAATGGGTCAGCGTTATAAATCCGGATGCGAAAAGCGTAAAGAACGACAAAAGAAGCTTGAAGAAAATGCTAGAGGAAGAAGAACATTGGGAAATTTGGGTTTCATAACTTTATCGAAATCCCAACAAGATGAAAAACAAAACCTTTCCGAATCAATTAATGCAAAGGAATCTGATGGAATTCCTACACTTTCCTTGTCTAAGGATGTTGCGGATCCTTCAAGTTCAAGAACTGAAGAAACAACATTTCCCTTGTCTGAAGAATCGGCCAACTGTGAAATGGAAGAAGCATCCATCAGTGAATCTATGGATGTGAATTTACTAAACATCGACATTGGATTGTTGAAATTAAATTTAATGAGAAAGGATGTAGAAGAGGCTATTAAACGAGGTCCAGAATCACATCCAGCAACATTTCCTGTTGATAAACAGGGCAATCAATTTCCAGTAAATTTGTTAAAATTGCGTTTAAAAAATAATGAAATTGTTGCTCGAGATTGGCTTGCTTGGATCAAATCGAAAAATGCTCTGTTTTGTTTTCCTTGTCGTTTATTTTATAATTTTCGAGAAGATCAAAGATCAGTTTTGGCTACGGAATTGGGTTGGCAGCCTGATAGAGGATATAAAAAACTATATGATAGAATACCTGAGCATGAAAAATCAACCCACCATAAATCTTGTTATATCCAGTGGCGAACTGTAGAAATTAATATTAGTAAAAATAGAGCAATTTATTGCCTTTTAGTACAACAAATACGAAATGAGATACAAAAATGGACAGATTTATTAAAACGATTCTTAGATGTAACTTTATTTTTGGCTGAACGAGGTTTGGCTTTCAGGGGCAGTTCACATTTGATTGGAGATTCAAACAATGGAAATTTTCTCGGAATATTAGAACTTGTCAGTCGTTATGATCCACTTTTGGAAGCACATTTAAAAATGGTGAAACAATCACAAATCGAGAAACAGAGATTGCAAGTACATTATTTATCGGCAAACATTCAAAAGGAATTCATATCATGCTGTGCCGATTATTTGAGAACTTGCATTTTAAGGGAAAGAGAAACCTTAAAATATTATTCTGTAATTGTAGATGCAACTCCCGATTCCGCCCATATAGAACAAACTACATTTATTTTACGATACGTCTCTGTAAATAATCATTTAGATCAGGGCTTCTTAAACTATGGGTCGCGACCCCGTTTGGGGTCGCCTAGCGAAATATTGGGGTCGCGAAATTTTTATATAAAATATCCAAATACATAAAATTGCATAATTGTCGTATGTTTTCCTACTCATTAGGCAAATGAAACGTCAATTTTGTCATATGTATTTATATTATTACTTATTTAATAAATCTTCACAAAAAATTTATATATCTTTATTTTAAATTATAAGGGGTCGCAAAAAAGGTTTACAATCATTAATGGGTCGCGAATGAAAAAAGTTTAAGAAGCACTGATTTAGATGAATACGAAATTAAGGAAAGATTTCTTGCATTTGTAAACTGCAATAAGAAGACTGGAGAAGATATTGCAAATTTATTTCTCTCGAAACGCTTGAAAAATATTATATTCCTATAAGCGAATGTCGTGCACAAGGGTACGATAATGGATACAATAGGAGTGGCTCATATAAAGGTGCTCAAGCTCATACTTTGCAAATCAAACCACTGGCAATATTTTCCCCTTGTGCATGTCATAGTTTAAATTTGTATGGTGTTCATGCAGCAGAATCTTGTCATGAGGTTGTAACGTTTTTGGGTACGGTACAAAAATTATACAATATTTTTAGCAGTAGCCCTCAAAGATGGGAAATATTAAAAAAATAATACTGGACGTTCATTGCACTCTATGTCAAATACACGTTGGTCTGCTAGAATTGAATGTATTAAACCAATTGCTGAAAATATTCCTGCAATTAAAAGTGCCATAGATTCTGTTCTAGAATTAAACTTAACATTGGAAATTCGTTCAGATCTGAACGGAATAAAAAATATATAGAATCGTTTGAATTTTTAGTAATGGCTAAAATTTGGTACAAAGTCCTTCAAGCTATAAATTATAGAAATATTGTTTTACAAGCTCGTGATGTGACAATTGATGTAGAAGTAGCGAATTTGTCAAGTCTTCTTGATGAATTACAAACAATAAGAGATAGTTGGGAAACTCTCTTCAATGAATGTAAATTGTTTGGTTCATCTTTAGAGATAAATTCATATTTTGAAACAAAACGAAGTAAAAGGAAAAAATGGGGGAAAGAATTAGAAATGACACCAAGTGACGAATTCAGAACAAATGTTTTCAATGTTTTCTTAGATTGTATTATTGGAAATATAGCAAGAAGATTTAATGCGGCTAAAGAAATTGATTCGTTATTCAATGTATTATGGTTATTTCATAACCTTAATGATGAAGAAATACAAAAGAAATCCGAAAAATTACAAAATATATATGAAAATGATATTGACCATAATCTTGGTGAAGAAATACTCCATTTAAAATCAATTTATGATGCCAATATACAAAACAAATCTCTCTCACCCATTGAGTTACTAAACATCATTAAAAAAAATGAAACTGGATGTATTGTTTCCCAACATAATAATAGCAATAAGATTATTTTATACGATCCCTGTAACCGTTGCTGAAGCAGAACGATCCTTTAGTGTTTTAAAAAGGATAAAATATGTTTTGAGATCTACAATGTCAAAACACGGATTGAATGATTTAGGAATGTTGTCGATTGAATCTGAAATGGCTAAGAAAATTGATTTTCAAGACGTAATTAATTTGTTTGCTAGACGCAAGTTTCGAAAAGCAACATTCTAAAAAATAATTTGTTTTTTGTACTTTTTTTTGTAATTTTAGTTGAATACATTGTTCCAATAACAATTAGGATATTTTTCGGTTTCCCGCTTCATTTATAAATAGCCCAAAGTCCGAGGTGGAAAATCTTTTTTTCACGCTCTTGGCAGGGGCCCCCACAATAAGTATATCCCCAGGCCCCAAAAGTCCTCTCGGCGGCCTTGCTTGCTATCACTGGTCTGGCGCCAGCGCCTTAAAGCAATTAAAGGATGCGTGTGGGCCGACCAAGGAACCGTGTGCGGGAGACGGTTATTTTCACGCGAGTTCATCCTGTACCGCACACGATCAGTCAATCCAGTCGAGTCCAGTCGCAACCAAATATATACTAGTTTTTGACATTTTGAGCCTGTTTCATTATTTACAAACTCTATTATTATTTAACTAAAAGAAAAATTACAAACATTAATAGTGTAGTAAGTGTAGTTGTTTGATTTATGTGAAAATCTCCAGGAAGAAGCGGATAAACTAGTCGTGTTTGTGAACTAAGCCGAAAGTGAATAAGAAATTAACCTAAGCGTTGGGCTACAAAGCATTTCTTTACCGGTGCTGGAGTGCTGGAGTCTAATTTTCGATTATTAGTAATTAGCAGTCAATGGTAGACCACCATCGACTCCGATATTCGCAACGTGGATATTTTGCACAAAATAAACATAACCCGTAAATTTTGGGTTAGCCATTGTGATTGGCAGAATTTCCAAATTTAACTATATACCTATTCAGACAAATGAGATAAGAAAAGACAACTACCCACAACGAGTCATCAAAAATACAGGTAGACAAAGAACTCCAAGGGAAATGGAACAAGGTGATGCACCAATTAATTAATCAAACCCGAACCTGCATAGAGGAGGCAGGAGAGTGGGAATTCCACCAATCACAATAGCCAACCAAAAATTTACGGGTGGAGGCCAAAGCATGTAAGAGAGCTGCTAAGTGGTCACTACCTAAAACAATTGGTGAGTGAGTCAAGAAAAGATTAAAAGACGAGAGTAAAAAATGGGAAAAAGAGAGAGAAAGAAATGGAAGAAAAAACAAACACCTGTTGAGAGAGTCCAGAAAATGGAAACGGGAAATCAAAGAAATACGAAGGGAACTGAAAGAATTACCTCAAAGATTAGGATTAGCTGGCAATCAATAGAAGCGGGAAGAAACCCTGAACCAGAGAGAAGAGCTTAAAAAGCTTAGAAGAATCGCCGCACGCAGTCAAACGTGGCAGACCAAGGCGATGGAGTTCGAGAGGGATCTATCTGTTAAATTGGCCCTAAGAGAACAAGAAAACCAGGCAATGGAGGAAATGATAGTGCAACAATCAGGAAGGATAGTGGACTTAGTCAAAAAGACAGCTGAACTCGAGAGCGATAACAATAGATACAAAGGAGAACTGGAACAAAGAAACATCGTGCTATCCTTGAAAAACAAAAAACTCGAGGATGAGAGGAAAATGTATGACGAGAAAATCAAAAATATACAGAAGGAAATAGAAAAATGTGAGAATAGTGAGAAGGTGGAGGGGCTTGAAAAACAAATTGAAGTAAGAGATGATGAAGCCATGTATCTCACCTATCTCATCGACGAAGAGTTAAACATATCCAGAGCACTGACGCATGAAGTACACGAGCTATGAGCTCAATTACCACGATATTATGTACCTCATGATCCCATTGCAGTCCACTTTAAATCATCGGTAGAGAGCGATGAAGGTTATGGTGGACAGGAAGAAACTTTTGTATAAAATAAATTAAAGTTAGACAAAAATCAAAACATTAAAGAGCTGTGTCGCCCAAAAAAAAGGTTAATAGTATAAAATTAGTAATAAAGGGACTGTAACCCTATATATAAACAAATGCTTATAAATGTATACGTACAAGTCGCACTGTACCGCAGATATTAACCTATGTAAATATTGTAGAAAATTGAAAAACGGAAATGGAGGGAACAAACAAATCATCATCAATCAAATTAGAAGAAGCAGAAATTTAAATAGAAGAGGTAGAAAGAAAGAAAACCATCAAAGAAGAATCAAGAGGAAAAACAACAAAAGATTAATAAACAAATGGAGAGAGAACCGAAAAATGGTCAAGGTGTTGAATAGAGAATATAGACTGCTAGATGAAGTAAAAAGAGAAGTGGAAGAAGAAAATGAATGGTTGCACGAACAGAAAAAGCGAGGGAAAAACTGGTAGAAGGTCGCGGAAGAATAATGGCAGGAAAGAGCGAGTATAAAAGCAGATGAGGTAATCAACGACTACTGGAAAACTGAGGCAAAGAAACATCAAAAGAATCTGAAGGAATTACAACTTCAGTTACACCAAAAACAAAGAGAATGCGAAATAATGAGAAAGATGAGTAAGAAATATCAAAGAAATAGACGATGAAAAGAAAGACGAAGAAGAGGAATAACGAGAAAATGACTTCCTTCAATTAATGAACCACAATAATCTAAATAAAGCAACACAAGAAATAAAAATGCTGATAGAAAGAATAGCAACCCTGAAACAGCAAATACACGAAAAAGATAGACAATTAGAAATGATGCCCAAATTAAGAAAAAGAGTAATAAAAGCGGAAACCAAAATAATGAGGTATTCTGAGAAAACCCGTAAAAGAAAGTCCTCCGATAAATAAAGACAATAGAAACCAATGTAAATAATTTGTGAATAAAATATATGTATAGCAGTATGTGGCACAGAGCAACCCTCGTAATAATAGTAATGATGATAAACGAATCACTGATGAAGCAATTACCCCACGAAATCCTGAGGATTGCAGAAAACCAGCCTTTCCAACAAGATCAAACAACTAACTTGAGAGACGAAAGAAAACCCTACAACAACATCCAAAAGCAATGCTGGAAAAAATCTGTCTAGCAAAAGATCCAAGCACAACTCATTCTACAAACCCAAAGAATCGAGTAACTAGAAACCCTCCTTCAACAACAAGCTACCCAACAATTACAAAAAGAGACTACACAAGAAAAAGAAACAAAAGAGAGCCATATCTTACTCTATACCACAATCAGCGAAACCCTTATCATCTGCGCATTAATCGTCTGGAAATCAGATGAACTATACCAAGCATGGCAGAGAAACCATCCATCTTTTACAAAATCAAAGAAGAAGGATCGTCAGAAAAACGACCAGGTCAACCAATCACAACAAAACCAATACTCCAACAACACACATGCCACAATCCAACCCATTGCTTCAACAACAATGTCAATTCACCCAAAACAATGCTCCCGAAATGATTGCGAAAGCCAACCAACACCTGATATAACAACATTATAAACAATTTGTGTATATTACATAATTAACAATTGACATCGAAATATGAATATTTGTATATAAACCTGGTCACCATAAGTGATCCCTGCTTATCTTATATTTGCACTTTAACTGATAATAAAAATTTTTGATACTTATATGATTTTGGTTTAAATGGTAGTAGGTAAACATAACGCTTGATTTTATTTTATTTTGTAAATTGCGGGTCGCAATTTTAACGGCTCCCGGAGTGATTTGTTGGGCTCGGAGTTACGAAAATTGGAATAAAATAATAAATTAGTAAAACCCTTTCAATAAATTACTTAGAAAATCTCAGCGGATAAGCTTATCAGTAAAATCTTTCAATAAACGAGTAAAGAAAATAAATCATATACAATAAAAAGGAAGCGAATCATCCAAGTGTAGAAAAATAATCAATAAAAAGAGAAAATAATCAGAAAATAAGAAGGTAATTGAAACCAGAACATAGTGAAATTACGAATGTCAACAAATAAATACACCTACATAAAACAGGCAGAAGAAAATAATTAGGAAAAATAAAAATAAAATAACTAGTGATAAAACAGAGAAATAAAATCTATCATAAAATAATAAATAAAAAGGGGGAAAAGTGAAAAACAGCGATTTACAAGCAGAACATCCAACAGAAATTAACAAAAATAAGAGAAAATATATAAATCAAACGACTGAGTAAATCATTAAAATAAAACCAATAAATAATCCAAGGAAAACAGTTAAAAGCACTAAAAGACAAAAGAATAACAGAACAAACACAAGCTAAATCCTGATTGGACGGAAAATTATATATAAGGTAGATACTTGGATGATTCTCTTAACTTTTTAAAAATTCGTACAGTTGAAAATTTTGAAATCGTATTGTTAACTTCTAAAAATTTCGTACAGGGACGACTTAGGAACATGACGGAACTCCTATTACAGAAAACTATCAACAATTCGATAACACTTTAACAGGAACCAATTTTCAATTGATCTAAAATCTACTAATAAGAATCTATTCTCGTAACTCCGAGAGAGCCATTTGAAATTTTATTGACAAAAGATAAAGAAGAATAGTAAAGTTTTTTTTGATTATATTTACATTGATTATTATTGGTTACCAACTGTTATAATTTAAATATCATATTGAGATAAAGGACTCGAATTGTTTTTCTCTTCACGGATCCAGCGTCGATATCGCTTGGATGTCTGCGCGTGATCTCCGAGATTCCATGAATTGAAAGGATTATGAAAGCTGATTGAGTGAATGATCCAAATGAGAATAAATGATATCGCTAGATCGCAATGAATGTTCAAGAATTTGAATTACCCCAAAGAGAAAAATGTAGTGTCAAATGATATGTGAATGCGTTGATTACAATCAGGAAGGAGAGTATCACGTGTAGACAACAAGGGATATGGCCGCTGGGTAAGATTTTCGTTAATTTTGTTAATTCAATATATACATTTGAATATTTTTATGATTATGAGATGGGTTGACCCGTTTGTCACGGTCGCCTGGGATAGTCAGTATTCGTACTGGTGGTTATCAGGTGTATCGTGATAAGTGGCGAGACCAAGAGTGTTCGGATGAATGATTAAAAAAGAAAACTAAGGTCTGGTATCACCTTCGAGTGTTGATAAACCGATCGAATAGATCCAAAGGGCACAGTATGATGAATCCAACGAATCGAAATTCAGAATATTTTCTTGTCGGAATGTTTTACAAAATTTCCAAGTATTCACACTCCACCTCGAGATTTCCACTAATCATTAACAAATTGCTTTAACAATGTTTTAGGACATTTCACGTTCCCAGCCGACTATCTAATTCTCGTTTCCCACATCAATTTTCGTCACGTACACCCGCATAGGTTTCTCCGATTTTCAAATATACGACCATTCCATTGTGCGAGAGAAATGTTCATCTAAATTTGATAAGATGGAATCATACATTGAACGATCATCGACTTACATGCATCATAGAAAATTTTGCGACATTGCATTTGTAAATCCTATCATCGCATCATCGTTCGACCCGACTGCAGTTGTATATTAATCATCGTAAACAGAGAGGCCGAGCGAAGTAAATCTCCATAAACATCCCACTAGTCGATAATTCGTTACCCGAACACTGTTTATAGCAAGGAACATCCGGTAACCACCATTCACGAATTCACTGAATTTCTGATAGAATAAACAGTAGAATGTTGACACTGAACTATGCACAAATCGGTAATAGTCCGTAGATAAAACGTCTAAATGTCTAATTCCGAATTATGATCAGCGATTCAAAGATAATCATTTAGCGTGTTTACAATTTCTCCAGATTTTCCAACAAATTGGGTGTAACGTATTTTCATCACATTGCTAATAAAACATATATAAACTCGGCGGAAAAATAATGAAAATAAGAAGTGATTTCTATAAAATTGTATTTTCTTCAGAGTATCTGCATCAACTAACGCATATGCTATAGGTTCCTTTGATTCCACCACACGCATTAGATGGTGTAATGTATTGTAATTATTTATTTTTTTTGGTTTTGTTGACCGTATGTTATGAATGTAAATAACAATTCTTCACGTTGTACGTGGCGAAGTTTTTTATTTTATGTTTATAAAAAAAAACAAACTACATAGTGATAATTTACCATAGTAAATTATCACTATAGAAACAAATTAAAAATTTAAAAATCAATAGTATCAAAATTGAAATTTTATAATTCTGTTTTTTCAAGTGTATACCAAACTAACTAGATATCCTAACGAATCTTAAGCGAATTGAAAATATCCACTAATCCAGTCCATTCCAAACAAATCCAATCCCGGGATTAATCTCAGTAACAAAGTGATAATTTCAAAAACAAAGTGATAATTTCAAAAACAAAGTGATAATTTCAAAAACAAAGTGATAATTTCAGAAACAAAGTGACCATTTCAGAAACAAAGCGATAATTTCAGAAGTAACATTATATTTGGTTTTACTTAATAAAAGTTTAAAAGCGTTATAACAATTGTTGAATATTAATTTTATTTTTTTTATATACTATTTGCGTCGTTGCAAAACACAGCCTGCACCCTTATTGTCCCGCCACATTTTTTTTATTGGTGACTCTTTCGGGCACATCAATTTCCTTATTGCATTACCTAACTAACTAATAACATATTACTTAACAATAACAATAACATATTACTTAACAATTGGTGTCAGAAGCAAAGCAAACACAAAACGACACTCGCATTCGACGTTTTCTTTCAATCACGAAACCTTTCAGTATAGTTATTATAGAACTATAAAGGCTAGTGACACTTTTGCCCGAACACAGTAGGCCATATCCTTCAAACAAACCACTATTTTTTTTTGCACAACAAACAATAAAAAAACTGCAACAAAACAAATAAATGGCTTCAAACCAGCAAAACCCGACAAACACTACACAGATACCTAACAACTATGAGAATGCTCACTCACCGGAAAACATTAACCACCAGTACAACCCAAACACCAACAACGCAAACACACACCCAACACATGAAAGCAGTAGTTATTATTACAACCCCGAAAATTCATCCGCGGTAAACTCAATACTAAACCCCAAGGCAAACATCCCAAATTTCTTCACAGACGAAAACGGGACACCACAAAAATGGCTAGAATTTGCCAAATTAACATTAAACCTATCAGGCATTAAATCATCAAGAACAGTCTGTTCTCACATAATTGCTGCCCTTCCCAGCAACATCCTGAACGAGATAGCCGATAGAATAGAGGAAATATCAAAGGACGACAACCCTTTCGAAAATCTATACAACACTTTAATAAATCGGAACAAAGTAAACAGACGAGAACTACTCGAATCCTGTTTGAAAGATATCCAATTGGGTAATGACAAACCGTCTGAATTTCTGCGAAATCTAAAGACAAAACTCGAATACTTGCAACCAAAAATAACAAGCACCGGGTCAAAAGAGTTCATTAAAGACCTTTTCATGCGCGCAATGCCACCTGAAATATGACGGATTCTAGCTGCCAGCAACTGTACAGACCTCGACACTCTGGCAAACATAGCAGACAAAATCAACGACGAAATATACCCAACAATATGTAGAACTTACCAAAACAAAAATTTTTTTAAGAGCAACGAAAACAAACCTGTACACAATAGCTCAGAAACTACAGAAACGAACAAACTCCTCTCAACTCTGGTAACAAAATTCGACGAAATAATTATTGAAAACAAAAATCTAAGAAAAGACATAACCGAACTACAAAGAAGAGAATCCAGGAGAACGCAATATTACGAAAACAAACAAAATTATCCCAGACAAAATACACGATCTGGCAGCCGCAACAGCTTCGACAGAAACAAAACATGGAACAACCCTAATAAATGCACAAACCAAAACTATTGTTACTACCACAATAAATTTGGGAATAAAGCATACAAATGCAACAAACCCTGCACCTTCGACAAAGAAGAGTCGGGAAACATATAAAGTCACCAATGATAGCACCGACATTTGGTGACAGCCAAACTTTCACGGTGCATAGCAATGGCCTCAATTTTCTCGTTGATTCAGGTTCAATAATTTCATTATTACCGAATTACCTATACAAAAACACAAAAACCGAAACCGCAAATTTGTGCGCAGCAAACGGCAGCCCAATTAAAACGTTCGGAAAGCAAAACATTAACATCACCATCAACAACACACAATACATTTGGCAATTCACTATCACTGAAGTCAAACAAGCTATTTTAGGAGCAGACTTCCTTTCATACTTCAATCTTATAGTCGACTGTAAGAATGGAAAAGTCATACCAAACAATTCAAATGACATACACCACAAAAATAGACAATATAAAAAACAAATCAATTGTGACATCGGAGTAATAACAGCCCAAAACGGTGAAGAAAAAACAAATAAAACAGAAACAAACTGGCACATACCTAACGAAATCGCAAAACTGATACAAAATGTAGCAAATATAACTAATAAATTAGAGACAAACAATAACACAAAATGCATAACCGAACACATAATAATTAGCAACGGAAACCCAGTCCATGCAAAAGTCAGACAGTTAGACAAAAATAAACTTGAAATAACTAAGAAAATATTCGACGAACTACTAGAAAACCAAATCGTCAAACACTCAAACTCAAACTGGTCATCAGCCCTCATGCTTAAAGAAAAGGCAAACGGCGAATGGCGAGCCTGTGGAGACTACAGAGCATTAAACAATATCACAACAGCCGACAAATACCCAATTCCAATAATAAACGATATCATCAACAGATTTAACAAACCCAAAATTTTCAGCAAAATAGATTTAGAAAAAGCCTATCATCAAATTCCTGTCAGAACTGAAGACATAAAGAAAACAGCAATCATCACACCCATAGGACTTTTCGAGTATAACAAAATGCCTTTTGGATTAAAAAAATGCTGCAGCCACTTTCCAACGCTTCATGGACCAAATATTACGAAATCAACAGAACACAGTCGCATACCTTGACGACATCCTGATAGCATCAGCAAACAAAACAGAACATATACAAAATATTAAAAATGTGTTCGAAATATTAAGCAAACATGAGCTAAAAATTAACATAAAAAAATGTGAATTTTTGAAAACAGAAATAAAATTCCTGGGACACATGTTAAACGAAAATGGAACAAGACCTTTAGACGACAAAATCAAAGCAATCAAAAATTACCCTCTACCCAAAACTACAAAAGAGCTAAGACGTTTCCTTGGCATGATCAATTTCTATCAGAAATACATACCAAGATGTAGTGAAATGTTAGCCCCTCTCAACGAACTGAACAAAATAAAGAGAAACATCAAAATAAATTGGAACGAAAAACTAATAACAGCGTTCGAACAGGCAAAAGAAAATCTGAAAAATGCAAGCATCCTAAACTATCCCAACCAAGAATTACCCTACATAGTCAACACAGATTGTTCCGGAGTAGCAATGGGCGGAACGATATTCCAAGAAGAAAATAACAAAAAAAGACCAATAGCTTTCTTCTCAAAGAAACTCAAAACTCACCAAATGAGATACTCCACTTTTGACAGGGAGTTATTAGCGTTACATGATACAATCAGACATTTCCAATACCTATTGGAAGGAAAAGATTTCGAAGTGTATACCGACCATAAACCCTTAATAAACGCAATGAACATGAAAAATCCTTCACCAAGACAAATAAGACAATTAAACTATATTTCACAATTTAATTGCAAAATAAAATACATAGCAGGTTCAGCTAACATAAGTGCAGATGCATTATCAAGAATAGAAACTGACATAAATGCACTTAACATAACACCCATCATAGAGTTAGAAAAGTTAAAAACTAAACAAAAAGAAACAACAATCGAAACTCCAAGGATGAATTCACTCCACCTGGAAGAAATAGACGGCATATGGTACGACACTTCAAATGACAATAACAAAAGGATTGTAGTACCAGCAGAACTGCGCGATCAATACCTCCAAAAATATCACAACATCTACCATCTGGGAAACAAAGCCACATACGAACTTCTGCATACCAAAGTTGTTTGGCCTTTTATGAGAAGGGACGTAAAAACGTTCGTAAAAAATTGCTCACAGTGTCAAAAGAATAAAATAACAACAAAACAATTCAAAACAACAATTGTACAATTCCCAAGTTCTGAACCGTTCGAAACGATACATATCGACATAGTCGGCCCTCTACCTCCAAATAATAAACACAAGTACTTATTAACTATAATAGACCGAAAAACAAATTGGTTCGAAGCCATTCCCATAAAGGAAAAACAGCAGCAAAAATATGCAGTAAATTAGAATTAAACTGGTTCGCCCGGTATGGCTGCCCAAAGACAATAATCAGCGATCAGGGTAGGCAATTTGAATCCGACATTTTCAAAGGACTTTGCAACAAATATTGACTGCAGGTAGACATCGATGCCCTGCTGACCGAAAGCGATATGACGTAGTCAAACACATCTGGAGTTAGTGGAAGTCGATACTTCCAAGATTTCCGTTCATTATCAGGCGAGAACCTACATCTTACAATAGTTGTCTTGATCGCACGTTCAAATTTTCGTAGATGTTGAGCTGTCTTGTAAATTGTACTTAAAATATATATATATATATATATATATATATATATATATATATATATATATATATATATATATATATATATATATAATAATAAAAGTTGATTCTAATGATTTCCACGATAAATTGCTTGAGTGTTTACAAGTGCTGCTTGAGAATGAAGATATGATTTTAACCGTTGTTCCGAATTTGTGAATAATGAATACCGTATCCATGGACCAGAGACGTAGGTGATTCTTAAGGAATGAAACCTTCTATCGGCACCCAAGAACCCGCACATTGAATATTGTGGAGAGTAGTCTTAACATAGAGGCTTACCTGTCCACAAATTCCGACCTACGTATACAATTCCAACATGAACCATCTTCATAGGTATACGTAAGGGAGACGATTCGTATATCATAATGGGGACTTGGGAAATAATCTGAGCATGCAAACATCTCCCACCCTGGGTACCCATCATTTAAGTAAAACCAATTCAAAATTGGCTTAACTTTCGAATTTCAAATTTTCATTTTTAAGAAGAATGTAAATTTATTCCTATCTATTGTTTACTACACAATAGTAGATGGATTGGAAACTGCTTGATCAAACCAACCCCAATGTTGCGGATTTCTTTCTCTTCTTAAAACCTAGTATTTCTATGTAAATAAACTCATATATTATGATTTTTCACGATTTTCAGGGTCCTTTCACGAAAATTTTCAAAATTTTATTTAAGTAAAATCAAAGACGTTCATTTTTCATGATTTCCTATGTTTTTTTCACGAAATCAAATCTACTTTAAAAACCATTTTCTGCTGAATTATTATTATTATTATTACACACACACACATTATATAAAGTTTCATTAAATCCACTATTAAAACAGGTTTTTCCGCTAGATCAACTTAGGTCACACACACTATATAGTTTTAATATCAAGTTTATAAAGATGTTGGGTTTTTCGTTAATTTAAGTCGGTTACCTCTGACTCCTCGTGTCCTTTAAATCAAAACAATAACGACCCAACATATATTGAAATAACAAAATTCACAATCTTTTCTCACCACTTTGCAATCAATAATCAAAGTTACGTTTGACCGATTCTCAGCACGGCGTTGATGCTTTGTAAATAGATAATATTCACCTTTTATTTCTTTAGATTCTCTTGACCCACGTTTTCCTCTTTTTCTGTTTGATTTGATTCTTTTTCACCTTTCCGTATTCCTATTCTATATCTTCTTTTTCCTAATTTCCTTAATTCGTTTTTACCTATTCCTAACTCGGTTTCTTCTAACCCTAGCTGAGGCAAAATGCCAATTTACTCTGATTTTCCCTTTCCTTATATACTCTTCGAAATCGGGATGACAAATAATGGTCCAAAGAACCAAAATAATTAATGGCCCGTCCGGCCTTTCTACACGCACTATCTTGCTCTTTTCCAATTAATCATTGTGTCAAGCTAATGGGCCCAAATCTTCTTTCTGTTTACTTTTCTTCTTGTTTACCCAGCTCGGGTTTCCTTCATCTCTCGGGTTCTCCATTGGTTCAGGTTTTCCATTAGCTCAGGTTTTCTATTAGCCAATTAATTAATAAATTAACGTTTCCTGTTTTTACACATTTGAATGCTTTTCGACCCTTCCTAACCATTTTCTGATAAATCCCTAATCATCATATTGTTGACCATTAGCTACTCTATACCTGTCCAGTTTCCCGTTTTACAATTTATTGATTTTCCTCGGATTTCTGGATTCTTGGATTTCGTAATTGCTTTTGGCATTTTCTAATACTGCTTCCATCGTTTTTTCCTTTACTATCAATTCTGTGCATATCACGCTTTTATTTGTCTTTTTTCTTCACTTACTTTTTATTTAAATTATTAACCTAAATTTCATTTCAATTTATTTTAATTTACGGACCTCAACAAAGATTATTATACGGATTATTATAATCTTCAAGTTTATCTTCAGCTAAGGATTTGGAAAAGCTGCTAAATTATCGAAAAAAAGAAGATGAAGCAGAAACATACATTAGTAAGATTGAGAAAGGTGTTCAGAAAATCTTGAAGCACGAGCTAACAATGTCAAATTTGACAAGGTTCTTTTTAAAACATTGCCTTGATAATGAAGAAGAAAAATGTGAAAAAAAAAGATATGAGATTACGGAAGATTTACTGAAAGTAAAATTATCGAAAAATGATTTAAGAAATGATGGAGAGCCAGTACAAAAAGGTCCAATGGCAAATAAATATATTAAAAGAATTTTACAGAAAATGGATGAAGATAAATCCAAGATAGAACAAGTTTAAGCCGTTGGAAATACCTCATACGCGTCAATTGTGAAAAACGGTCGATACAATAGTAATGAGAAAAGAAATAATTATGGAAATCAGCGAAATCAAAGTGATAACAAAAATGAATTTTCAAAATTAGAAGAAATCAATTCCAAGAAGGACGAGCTTATCAAAGACGAGATTATCAAAGAAATTTCAATAGAAATTTCAGTGAAAGACCTCAAAATAGAAACTGGTATCAAAATCAAAGTTCAGATCAATATTCAAAATTGCCGTTACGCATGCCGTGAAATTGGTCATATTCATCGGGAATGCCCAAATATTTGATGTCCGTGTTGTGGTAAAGTAGGTCATGAAGAAAATAGAAAGATATCATGCGCAAACGGTAGTATATTAGGATTTTAGGGAAAGTTTTATTATAATATTTATTTTTAATATTTATTTTCAATATTATTTTCAAATTTTTAATATTATTTTATGTTGAAAAAAAACTAATTTCAGTTGGGATTTGAACCACATTTTATTTAAACCACTGTGCTAGTCTATTCCCACTGAGCAAGAAATCTTGTTTTTAAAATTTATTTTTTCGCATTAAACATAGAAAATTAAATATTCTACTTAAAAACTAAAAGTAATAGAATATTATGAAAATAATATTTATAAAGCAAAATAGTTTGACTTGGGATTTGAACCGCTGCCTATTCTTACTACTGATTGAGTCTATTTAAACATTTATTAAATATAACAAATTTGAATATTGTTTTTTAACAGATTATCAGCTCTACATGGAGTTGTCCATAAGGAAATATTCACATATTAGCTTCATCTGCTGGAATCTCTGTTCAATTTCATCGGAATTCATCATCCGGCGTTGCGACTTGTCTTTGGTAGATTGAAGTTCTAAATTAATTAATTTGCTCGGTCGCAGAATATTTATCTCTAAAAAATGAAAGTTTCTCTAATAAGTAGTTTATTTTTTTTAATGAAATTTAAATTTAGTTTGTTTAAATTTATCAAATTAATAAAAGTTTTAAATTTAATTATATGTCTAAGTAGAAAACCTAATTTATTTTAATTAAGCAAAGTTTGGAAGCTTTCCATTACTATGAAAATACCAAACTTTGCCGAGTGTGCAATGTTACTTATTGCGCATTCCTTCATCAAACCTTTGATTTTTGTTTGTGGAATTCACATTTTTAATAAAAGATTAGAAGTTTTTGGTTCAATTGATCCCAAGGATCCCATGATGCATGTAAACAATTCAACCTTGTAATCAGGTTTAACTGTTTGTATATCTGATTTTAATTTATCATATTTTTCTAAATTTAATTTGTCGACTCGCTCAAAATTAATTACTGAATCAACTGGACATTTAATGTCTACTAATAGAATCGTCTTATTCTCGGTATTTGTTATTAAAAGATCAACCCGTTCGTTGGAAGTCGGTACAAAAGAACATTTATGATCAGTGACAACCAAGAGTTCAGCATTTTTAAGCGCATCCTTAATTTTTTCCAAGCAAGCATTCTGTCGATTAGTTGCTAATGATTGATTGATTTTACAAGTTTGGAGTACATTTAAGATTGTCTCATCTTCAGATTTACACCTACGACAAAGGCGGTCTTCGCCAGCTTTATGTGGCTTCGCAAATGTAGAGAGTGTATTTGTTCGAGCTCGATGAATGAAATTCCATTCAAAGTCTGTCAAGTCACTACGGAAAATTAGTTTGTTGACAAATGGACAAAGTTTGAGAGCAGATACAATTAGATTACTTTGATTACTCTTCTCCCACTTTTCGAGATACGAATCTTGAAGAGCAGAATGGAGAACCTTTGATAATGCTTTCCTTAATTTTGGTAATAATATGCGAGTGCCAGTTAATGAAGTAGTGAGGCGAATTGAAGGATTTTGTTTGAAAGTTTCGAACGAAATTTTAATGCTGTGAACTCGATTAAAATATGCAATTGATGCACACAATCGGTAGAAGCGAGTTTTATTACCACTATGATTTAATTTGCTTTCTTTTCCATTAACCCATTCCAAGCTTTGGCTGAGAGTTGGTTCTTTGATTCCGAGTCTTCGACTTGTCACAGACAAGAGTGAAAAAGTGTTTATTGTTTTTGAGTAGTCGCAAGTTGATGTTAGTAAACTGAAGAAGTAAACAATCGACTGTGCGTGATACTCATCAAGAAGGTCAATACGGCCAGCTCCACCATTTTCAGTGGCATTATAGAAATAACTTATTTCAGAGTGGTTTGGTAAATTTAATATTTTCCTCAAATGGCTCCTCAATTGGCTGGTATTATTTACATTTATCTTGAGTTACTACTAGGAGCTGTTAATGAACTAGTTTTAATTTCCCTAGTTCTAAATGTTCATCAACATTAGAGTTAGACAATGTAGTTAAAAGATCATCAATTCTATCTTTGCGCTGTTTCAAAGTTAGTTTCAAAGAATTAGCAATTTTCAATTTTCCTCGTCTCTCAATTTTGACAATGTCATTATTATCAACTATTGGAACTAGATAGTTGATTATTTCAGAAATTTCAGTCAAGTTAATATTTTCAAGAGATTTATCTTGAGTGTAGTTTCTGTTAAATGCGCAAATTAATATTTTGCTAAATAAACCAGAACCTCTTATATCATGTTGGCAGTGACCAATTGTCATTGCCCGCCCTTTACTTTGTCTTAGCTCATTAATTTTGAGCACAATGTTATAAGAGAAAGCTTGAGAAAACACGTTCAAATCATTAGTCACTGGACTAAGAAAATAATGTTCGTCTGTGTCGTAATCAATTACCAACAGTAATTCATGGGCCTTGGGAGGATAAATTATTGCAAAGATTACATTTGCCTTCATTATGTCCTCAATGTTTAAAAAATCATTTAAATATTGAGTACAATCATCTGAAATTGCAGCAGACAAAGTTCTGTTTAGGAGAATATAATTATTCGATAATTTTAGGTTCATAAAATATTCATTAATAATTTTATGTTATTTTCCCGTTGATTAAATTAAAGTTTGGAGAAATTTCAATGCACGACTGAGATTTTAATTCACCAAGTGTATCATATACTTTATCATAATCCAAGAGTCTTTTAAAGACAAATTTCTCAAAAAACACAATAAAAGAACTTGCAAAATATTGATTGTCATTAGAGTGAAAGGAAGGATGCGAGATTCGATGATCAGCTATGAATTTAGTTCTTCGATTAAGACGAAATTGATTGAGATAATCGGTCATCTTTTCATCAATTTCAATCACTCATCAATATTTCTATAATTAAAATCAAAAATGTAGCTACGGTTAAGTTTACTGGAATATATGAAAAGACACCAATCTTTAAATTTTGGAATGACACCAAGAATGTGATCGATTCCTTTAAATTGTTTAAAGGTGACATTGTCGGCTATAAAAGAGTCATTTTGCGCAATTAAATTGGATGTTAAATTGGCAGATAAAACCAAGATTTTAGAATTCTCTTTAAAATATTTATCAATTAGTGATGACACACATGGCGCTTGGTTGTTGAGAATTTTAGTAATGTTTAAATTATTATTTGTAGTTTTAGATTTAGCGATGGCCTTCTTGAAATTGATTGTTGCCATATCTAAATTGTATTTAGCACCTCCAATTAAATTTGGTGAACCAGTAACCAAGTGTTCTGATATCGATGAACATTTCGTCTTATTTCTTCAATGAATCCATCAGGAAAGCTGTTCCAATCTTTACTGATTATCACTGCATAAGCGCAAGTGAATGGACCACAGTAAAAGTTGTTATTTTGATATTGAAGATTTGTATGTGGATGATATGACACTGCTATCTTGAGGTTGACAAATCTATTCAGTGCAATATTCATTTTAAGAGCCATCTGTTTGTTGATTAGATTATTTCGGTTATTAAAAATTGGATCAATAAAGTAAGATGAATTTGATTTCTTACAGTATACAAAAAGAATCCAATGGTAATTGTTTATATTAAGTGGCAAAAAATCATTTCAGCAATGGTAATTGATTGTGGAATTGCAACAATTTCTTCTTGAATATTCGAGCATAGAATATTAACGATGAATCACTTGATGTATCCATGCATTGGATTGTCGATATGGTTTTGGTAAATAGCAGGATATGAGCCCCTCAGATACAAGGGGAGGGTATAACCATTACATAATAATGACCGATTACGTAATACACACACTGATGCTAACTGACCAATCACGTGGCTTATTGATGACTCAATATACTGACCATGGTAACTGTGTCGTCATACTTAGTGGTCACTGGTTGCTTACTGTAATAACACATACATCTAGTCCACTACTATTCATACAACAACACACACATACACACATTGACTACTATTATGTGAGAGTCCAGTACTAATGATTACTGTATAGTACAACACGCACACACGCTAACAACAACACACATCGACTACTAGTCTATGAAAACATCCAGTACTATTGATACAACCGAGTACAACCAATGCTAAAATACAACCACGATCACGATCACGACCACGACCACGACTACGACCACGACCACGACCACGACCACGTCCACGACCACGAAAATGTTTCAGAAAGCTCAGGCGAAAGATTAAATAAAAATCTTTTAATGGCAGTTGGTGCTTGTATATAATTTGAAAAATTAGGATAAGTCTTTACACATTATTGATTTTCAAAGATTCAATCAACCTAATAATTGAAGAAGATTTTGAGTCAGGATTCTCAACAAAATAAATCTCTTTCAGAGAAGGATAAGATGAGTAGAGAGTTTTCATCTGGGTACGAGAGAGTTCAGAAAATGTTGATGATGTGAAATCGTTATTTATATTGGATGTTATATTTGGGTTTGTCAAATCTAACAATATAAACTCACCCTTTTCATATTTAATTTGAGATTTTACCAGAAAATTTGGGAGTTTTTTTGATTAATCAACGAAGAAATAATTTTATTTTCTCTATGATTACAGTCTGTAATAGAAAATGTTTCAGAAAGCTCAGGCGAAAGATTAAATAAAAATCTTTTAATTGCAGTTGGTGCTGGTATATAATTTGAAAAATTAGGATAAGTCTTTACAATATTATGTTCAGACAGAAAAATTTCTTTTTATAAGAGACAGTTTTAAGGGTTGATTTTTTATTTAAGAAACTATCTATATAAAACTCAACGCAGAAATTAAAATTCCTATAGAAAAAACATTTAAAATTATCTAAATCTAAAGGATTGGCATTTAATTCCTCCCCAGATAAAAATTTATTTAATTTTAAATATTTATTCTTTGATTCCTTAATTTTAGTTAAAGGAATCAAAATTGGAAACTTATTATAGAGCTGTTTTCGCTCTTTTTTAGTTATAATACGAACATAAGTTTTAAAATCAAAAATTTTATTACTTATTTTCGGTTTGGAAATAAAAACTTTAGGTTTTACAGAACTTTTATTATTGTTTATTGAAATTTTAAAATTTTCGAAATTTTGACTATCCATACTAAAATCCTTATTAACATTAATAATTATATTTTTATCAAAAGTTGAATTATTAAAAATTACAATTATCTATATTTACAATTTCATTAGTTTTATTATCTTTAAATTGAAAAGAATTTTTATTTAAAGAAAATTTATCAAAATTATTTAAACTATTAGAGAAACTTTCAAAATTCAAAGATAAACATTCAAACCTTTCGAGCATCTTTGAAAATGAAATCTCCATTGAATCCAAACGTTTCTCGAAATTTTGAAACTGATTTTCTGGCTTGTTTGGAAGGAAATTGTCCATCGAATTATTTACCATAAAAGGCACATTAATTCCAGCTTTGAATTGACTGAAGAAATCCAGAAGTGCTTGAGAAGATTGCATTTGATATTGGAATAATTTCTGAAATTTCTTCATATCAATTGCATTATTACATAATCCATCTGAAGTTATTGGTTGAGCTCCAGTGTGCATATCTTGTTGATAACCTATTTTCAATATTATTTTCAAATTTTTAATATTATTTTATGTTGAAAAAAAAACTAATTTCAGTTGGGATTTGAACCACAACATATTTAAATCACTGTGCTAGTCTATTCCCACTGAGCAAGAAATCGTGTTTTTAAAATTTATTTTTTCCCATTAAACATAGAAAATTAAATATTTTACTAAAAAACTAAAAGTAATAGAATATTATGAAAATAATATTTATAAAACAAAATAGTTTGACTTGGGATTTGAACCGCTGCCTATTCTTACTACTGATTGAGTCTATTCCCACTGCGCTATCAGGGTTCTGATTTTTGTCATTTTTTAAAATTGTATATTTATAAAATTCTAAAATTTAGAAGGTCACAATTATGAATAGTAAAAATATAAAAATATAAAAATTGAAATTTCTATTATAAAAATGAACAATATAAATCTGGAGATTTCAGAAAAAAATAAATTAAATCTTGATTATGATAAACAGTTTATTCATGAAATCAAGAAAAATGATGTACTTAAAATCTGTCCAACTTCTGGTTCCATTTTAAATTTAAATCGTTCAGGTGATATAGTTTTTCAATCATTTCAAACATTAAACCCTATAGATATTTGTAATGCAAAATCATATTACAAAATTGAATTAGAGATTGAAGCAAATAAAATTATAACCCTAGAAAATAATTTCTTCCCAATTTGATTTTCTAACATGAGATTAAAATTAGGACCCTCAGAAGTTGAAAATATTTTGTATCCAGGTGTATATTCTTCAACGTTAAATTTTGTTTTGACTGGTTGTGATTATAAAAATGAATATGGTGAATTACCAGGTTGGATCCCTGATGAAAATAAAGGTGATGCAGATAAAAATGGTTTAGATACAAATTATAGTTATAATAAACGTGTTAAACTTTACAAGTCTAAAAAATTTGAAGGTTATTTTGAATTAAAATATTTATTTGGATTCCTTCAAAAACAAAAGGTAAATTAAAATTAACCACGATTTAATTACACATACCTGAATGGACATTAAATCCACACGCTGAAATTAAACTCATTGAAAGATAAAATTCCAACAAGTCTATAAGTGTTAATTATTTAAATATAATTTGTAGTGTATTTGACATGAGAGAAAGTTCAACATACTCTATAAAGATAGCAAATTTAGCATATCGTCCAAGATATATTTTAATTGGATTCAAATAAATAGATCCATCCTTTCAAAAAAATAACAACTTGTTTATTGAAAAGATTGGAGATGATAATTTAAAATCAATTCAAATTCAATTGAATAATAGATAATATCCAGTAAATAGAATGGAGTTTAATATAGAAAACAATGAAAATATATTCCCATATGAAAATTATATTCAAACATGCCAAGACCTCAAAATAAAACCACAATTAAGTTTAGAAGATTTCAAAAATTTGTATTCTATATTCTGTATAAATGTTTCAGATCAAGATGATAGATTAGCTATAAATAATGTTGATGTTACTCTTCATATAACAAAGGATTCTAATTTTAAAGCAAACATGTATATCTTAATTCTTGAAGAAAAGAAAATAGAAATGAAGTTATATGGTGGAAAGATTTCAATAATTGAGAATGTTAGAGGAGATTAACTTTTATTACTAAAACAAGTTTTAGTAATAAAAGAAAATTATTGTAATTAAATTTTAACTTTTTAAAAATGACTACTAAACGTTATTGGAGATGTGAAACTTGTTGTTGTTATGTTACAACACACCATAAAGCGAGTCATCTTAAAATTAAAAAACACCTCTCTCGATCTAAACTTGCTTTAGAGAGAGAGAATTTAACTCAATCAAGTAATGATAATAATATTCCATCAAATAATTTTGAAGGTGAATTAATTTCATCTTCAAATAATATTCCATGGTTAGATTTCGATCCTTCAAGTAGATTTGCTTTTGAAAACTTTGAAAAACAAAATTAACATCAACATTATTGAAACTCTATACTACTAAAAAATATCCAGTTGAAAGATATTTATTTAAACACAACTATTCTGGACCTGGATCACGATTATATATTAGACGTGATGAAAATTTTAAAATAAATTTACTAAATAAAACATCTTCATCCTCACTAATAATAATAATTGGCAGATCTTGATTTTAGTTGTTGGACTCGGTGACTTCATACCATAAATTCTCCAAAATAATTAATAATAATAATAATAATAATAATAATAATAATAATAATAATAAAATAATTTATTGTTCTTTCTTGCCAACATATCGCGTAAAATTTGATTTTGTTCTCCAACCATTTTGAAATTAGCGATTTTGAAAAATTGATTTTTTAAAAATATATTTTAAAAGTGACGAATTGGAAAATTGTGAATGTTTATAAAGGAAATGAATATTTTCTTGTCAAATCAAAATCAAGGAAAGGGTAGGAAAAGAATAAATATATTACGTTGCAGTATTTTAAAACCTAAATATATTTTAAAACACACTTTGACACTAAAGTTGATTTATTTAACAAAATCACAATCAAACTAAAATTATTAGATTAAAGATTCAATAATTAAAACAAAATA
>CAUHTR010005666.1:0-25780 GCA_959609185.1 Schmidtea polychroa | reverse complement strand
TATTATCATTTATATTCTCCGGCAAATAATTTCTTTTTAAAATTGTATTAAATATTTTTATTAAAGTGAACGTTTTTTATGAATTTATGAAATTTATGAATTTTATGAAATAATTTTAAATACATACAATTAATATATATCCATGCACTTCTCTGTATATTTTCATTGACCTTCCATAATCTAATAATGAATAATTCAACACTTATTTTAACCCCTTTGAAGTTTATTATGTCATAAATTAATAATAAACTGTTTTTTTCTCTCCTTTTTCTCTCTTTTCTCTTTGTTCAATTGGTATTTAAGTGTAAACCATGTATAGGAGAAATTTAATCTCTACAAAAATGGACTCAATTAAAACTTTTAGTTTGTCGCTTTGTGTGTAATTACACACTGTTTTTTACGATAAATTTGTATTTTTCGCGCGGTTAACGTAATTTTCTGGATTTTTATTCATATATTTATAGATAAAAATTTAATTTTCTATAAAATAGCTGATAAAAATATGTCTCGTATGTTGTGTGTAATACACACAGGTTTTTACGATAAATGTATTTTTCATTACAGTTAACGTAATTTTCCTCAGGATTTTATTCATAAATATATAGATAAAATTTAATTTTCTATAAAATGGATTGATTAAAAAATTATGTTCGTATGTTGTGTGTAATACACACATGTTTTTAAGATAAATTTGTATTTTTCATATAGTTAACGTAATTTTCTTAGGATTTTATTCATATAATATATAGATAACAATTTAATTTTCTTCAAAATGGATTGATTAGAAATTATGTATCTTGTTTTGTGTGTAATACACACATTTTTTATGATAAATTTGTATTTATTATACGTTAACGTAATTTCCTTGAATATTTTATTCATATATTATATAGATAAAATTTAATTTTCTATAAAATAGCTTGATTAAAAATTATGTCTCGTATGTTGTGTGTAATACACACATGTTTTTACGATAAATTTGTATTTTTCATACAGTTAACGTAATTTCCTTGTATATTTATTCATATATTATAGAGATAAAATTTAATTTTCTATAAAATGGATTGATCTAGAGTTTAAAATGTTGTATTATTTTATTACTTTGTTGCAATATTTTTATAATCTCTATAACAATTTGCTTAAATATTTTACATCTGGTGAAATATTTCGAAATATGTTATTACTTTGTTGTAATTTACTGAAAGACTTCACAATTTATTACAATATTCTTTTTAATTTGTTGTCCGTCTTCGAAATAATGTATTGATTTGTCCCAATTAACATCATTATTTTATACTTTGTTGCAATATTTTTATTATTTTAGTTACAATTTGATAAATATTTTACAACTTTGTTGAAATTCTCTGAAAATATGTACTACTTTGTTGTAATATTTTCTAATCTTGTACAATTTGCTTAAATATTTTACAACTGTGAAAATTTATCTGAAATATGTTATACTTTGTTACAATTTTATGAAAACGTTATTTACTGTTTTGCAATTTGATGAAAAATGAGGTTCATCACATTATTTTTTATAAATTATTATGAAAAATGTTAAATAAGTCAAACTTTAGCATCAAAATGTGTTTTAAAATATATTGAAGTTTTAAAATACTGCAACGTAATGCATTTATTTTTCCTACCCCTTCCTTGATTTTGATTGGTCAGTATATATATTTATTTTTCCTACCCCTATCCTTGATTTTTGATTGGTCAGAATATATATATTTATTTTCCTACCCCTTCCTTGATTTTGATTGGTCAGAATTTAATCATGTGTAATATATAAGCAGTAACTTTTCAAATGTTTGTCATTTAAACTTTTAATTTAACTTATATAAGTGAATATTTTTTTATTCTCTATCTAATATTAATGATTATTTTCTTTTAGTGAACGGATGCAGTTTATATAAATTTTGTATTGCCGAAAGTCATGAAGATGTGGAGAACTGTAAATCAGTTACATCATCATATTTCAAGATAAATGACTCTACCTTATCGGGTTACATATGTCCGGAATGTCTCATTATATCACCAGGTAGGTGGTTAATGTTTGTACGACAACACGGACACCATCTTAGAAGATTCGAAGAAACGAAGAGCAGGATGATCACTAAAAGTAATACTCTTTCTACTATTAACAATTATTAATTTTTTATAGTACAATCGAAAATGAATACATCATACGATCCTAAGCAGATTAAAGAATATGTTACAAGTTATGTTATTTAAGTTGTTTAATATTAATTATAAATATAGTTAGACAAAACTCTGGCACCACAAAACGAAAGTCAATATTTTACGGAAATGGAGACTCTAACATACAATTGTGTCCACGTCGGGAGTCTGACTTAAATGGTTCTCGTGTTGAATTGACAAGCGATGTATCTGCAATTAATTCTCCTGACATTGTTGTTCCAGATTGTCTCATCAAAGAAATAGAAGATCATATTCAACGAATGGGACAGTAAAAATCCAATTTGGACTTTGTGCAGAGTTTATCAAAGAGGATGGTGAAATTAAAAAATGGTGTTTGTCGAATAAAGCAATTACAATGTCATCTTCATTTATTAATGATGGAATTGAAAAATTAAAAGAAAAGTTGGAGAAATACCACTCAACAAAGTAGTGGGTGGAGAATTCATAAAATATTAGAAGTTACTATGATTTTAACTAAATTATCAGACATAATACATGTATCTGGTAAGTTTATTACATTATTATATATAAATCAAGATATTTACTTAGGTTCAAGTTACATTAAAACGCCAAATTACCTGAAAAACTGCCAGGCTTTAGTTAATGTTCAAAATAATGATCAATTCTGCTTTTTATATAGCATACTGGCCATATTACGTTATGATGACATACGTCGGGATAGAGAAAGAACAACAAAATATAACTTAAGTGGTAATATATATATTTATAAATGTCATGAATCATTGAATTTTGTTTTTAAGACTTAAAATGGAAATTTGAATGGTTTTCCGATGAAGTTGGTTAACATTTGTCAATTTGAAGCAATGAATCCAAATCTAGCGATCAATGTTCTCAAATATAATAAAGATCCAATTAAACAAAAAACTAATGATATTTTCAAGAATCCGTTCGTTGACTTGGTATATAGAAGTACTTCGACGGGATTCTCAGATATATCTCTTATTGATTGAAGAAGGTAATATTTCCTTTAATCATTAAAAATATTAACTAAATTTTAGAATTAAATTATCATTTTTTGGCTGTAACCAATCTCGATCGACTGCTGAATTACAGAGATAGAGTAGAAGGAGTCAGAATCCAATCACAATGGTGTCATACATGTCTTCATGGGTTTCGAAAACGTCCTGCTTTTGAAAGACATATAGGTCTTTGCAGGAAAAATGTGGAGCGGACGACTCTATACTCAATGCCAGAGAATAAATATATCGAATTTAAAGACTGGAGTAAAACTATAAAACAGCAGTTTGTTGTCTACGCGACTTTGAATCGATATTACCTCTAGATGACAAGCACTTCCAAAAACATGAGCCGATTGCATCTGAATTTGTGCTTCTTCATCAAGGTTGTCCGATCCGAAATGAAACATTTGTTGGGGAAAACTGTATAATTCAGTTCATACAAGCATTGGATGATATAGCTACAGACATAGTTTATCCGTGGTATAAAATTAATGGATCAAAGGAAATGATGGAACTCACTTGGGAACAGCAGGAAGAATTTACGAATCAAACTCATTGCTACCTTTGTAAAAAGATTATCAATATACCTGTTCGAGATCATGATCATTTTACTGGTCAATATCTCGGAGCAGCATGTCAAGATTGCAACTTGGCTAGAAGAATCAATCCGTCTTTACCTGTTGTATTTCATAATCTTCGTGGATATGACATTCATCATATATTAAAATATGCAATTGGAAAATTCCCTGATTGGAATTTAAATGTTATTCCTCAATCAACAGAAAAGTTTCTCACACTTACAGCGACATCGAAAGCAGAAGAATTAGATTCATTGATTCTTTACAATTTTTAAATAGCAGCTTGGCAAATTTATCAAGAAATTTACCATGTCTTCCACTGACCTCAGATGTTTTCGAATCACAGATGATGACTTGTAAAACCATTTTTCCTTATGATATGGCTACATCAATGGATGTTTTACAGTCAATAACAGAATTACCACCGATTTGGGAGGGAGTTAGTCAAGAAGATTATATACATGCAAATCGAATCTGGCGACAATACAACTGTGAGACACTGCTAGATTACATGCTCGTATATCTCAAGTTGGATGTTTTTCTGTTGGCCGATGTTTTTGAAGCTTTCAGAGAAAAAACATTTGACGAAGATGGACTTGAGGCTCTATCGTTTGTTTCCATACCCGGATTAAGTTGGGCATCAGCTATTAAACAGTTACCTGAACCGGTAGAACTTATTCAAGATCCAGAGCTTTACCGTTTATTTGAAGCTGGTATTCGTGGTGGAATGACATTTATCAACAAACATCATGTTGAAGCTGATGAATCAACACAAATGTCATACCTAGATGTTAATAATTTATATGGATGGGCGCTGTCGCAAAAACTTCCTATTGGGGAATTTAGATGGTTAGAAGATCAGACTGAAATGAATGGTATTGTTGAAAGATGTGCAAATGGGGATGAGTTTGATGGAGATCGTGGATATGTTCTAGAGGTTGACATCGTCATTCCTGATAGTATACAAGATAAGCTAGATGATTTACCTATAGCTCCTGAGCTTTGTTATCCACCTGGTAGTAAAGTTGAAAAGCTGTTGTTAACTCATGAGCCTAAGAAAAACTATGTAGTTAATGGTAGAGTTTTGACAGAGTGGTTGAGTTACGGCGCAAAAGTCACAAAAGTTAATCGTGCTGTAGAATTCAAACAAGTGGCTATTTTCAAAGGATATATTGATTACAATACCAAAATGAGAGCAGCTAGTACGGATTCGTTTCAGCGAGATTATTATAAGTTAAAGAACAACAGTTTATACGGTAAAACTGTGGAAAACTTGAAGAACGTATAAATTTGAGATTATGCAGCAAAAGCAAAAGATTGATAACTTATTGTAGTCATCCTATGTTTCGTCGTAGCATCAAGATTGCGGATGATCTCATTGCTGTTATACTTGATAAGGAAATTGTGTGTTTAGATAGACCAATGTATATTGGACAAACCGTACTTGATTTATCCAAACTTCGCATGTACCAGTTTCAATATAAAGAACTACAGAGTTATAGAGAAAAATTCAATTGTCAAATTAATATCGTAGCTGGTGACACAGATTCCTTCTTTTTAGAGTGTAAAAATGTAGATTTACGCTTACAACTATATCCAAAAATGTTTGAAGATGGGCTCCTAGATACTTCAAATTATCCAGTGACCGATCCGTTGTTCTCTGATAAAATTTGTTCTGTAATCGGGAAAGTTAAGGATGAGAATAAAGGAAATCAATATAAAGAATGGGTGTTTCTTCGACCCAAGTGCTACTCACTCCAAGGCGATAAAAACACTCTAAAAGCCAAAGGAATAAGACTTACAAACTCTAATCTTACACATGAAGCCTATAAAAAGTGTATACTGATGGTGGAACAGTCAGCATCCAACAAAAGAGAATAGGAAGTTTTAATCATCAGTTGTATACTTTCATGACAGAAAAACGAGCTCTCCAATGTTTTGGACGATAAAAGGTATTGGTACAATTGTAATGAAAGCTATGCCTACGGTCACTATAAGATTCGTCAAATGCATATCGCAACTGCTCCGTCTACAAATGAATGCAAATCGAAACAAGCACTTTAACAATTAAATTTATGTGAATAATAAAATATATATTGTGAATTGTTTGACTTAGTTAATTAAAATGTGTTTTATCATTTAATTATTCATTTGTCCAATTAATTTAGATAATTAGTTTCAAGTAAGAAATATTATTTTTGTGTTTATTTTATTTATTTTTTCCGAAAAATTAATATCCGGTTTATCTAAAATTAACTCAGCGTTTTATTTTATAATAAATTAAATAATTTCTAATTAATATTTTATTCAAATTGAAATATTATTGTTATAATTTACCTCTTGTTAGAATATAATGTAAATGTAAAATTAAAAAAAAAATAATAATAATAATAATAATAATAATAATAATAAATAAATAAAATAATACTAAAATAAAAACATAATAAAATAATTAATTAAGAAAATTAAAAATAAAAAATAAATAAATAAATAAATAAATAGAAGTAATTAAAATAAAATATTAATAAACTAATAAATTAATTAAATGTAATAAATTAAAATAAAACATAATAAAATAATTAATTAATAAAATTAAAATGAAAAAATTAAAAAGAAGTAATTAAATAAAATGTTAATTTAAAAAAAAAAAAATAAATAAATAAATAAATGATTCGATTGGTCTATATTTGATCTTGATATTCCATGACCTTGAAAGTACGCTGGAGTCCTCATTATATGCTACTATAAACAACAAGGCAAATTTATTGGTGCTTTGATATCATTGACATCATCATTATTAGGCAGGTGTGATAGGAATGCGAGTATAAACATTGGGTACTAACACTTCATTACCTAATGTTAAATTAAAATTGAAATCTTTTTGTTGTAATGGAGAAGATTTGGACGTACACCAAAAACGAAGCAGGTTAAGATGGAGTTGCAAAATTAAAATAAAGAGTTCCGAATTCGAAATCAAAAAACCAGAAGTGGTTATCAGAATAGCTTGCGTACAGTTTGACAAGGCAATGCGGGAAAGATTTCCAACGAGAGCTTATAAAACATTCGGTATTGACGATTTTTCGCAAATGGATTTGATGAAGATGATACCGTATTCGAGATGGAAACAGAAAATAAAGTGTCATAATTATATTTATTCCTTGTTTCGCTATTTAGTGTAATTTTAGCAACTTTTTGTGTAAAATATTTTCTTTGTGCATAAGCAATTATTGCAATTTCCTGTGAAAAATAAAATGTAAAAGTTTACCTAGCTCACCGCTGGATAGATTTAATCAAATCATTTATCCGTAAAATATGATTAAATAATTTACGGACAAATTAGAAATGATAAATCTACAATAAATTAAATAATTTCCCTAAAATAAATAAATTTAAAAATTGTTGGAATATTAATTTCATATTAATATTTCTGATAATTATTTCAATGGAATTTATAAGAAATGTTTGTATCTTGGCTCATGTTGATCATGGTAATTCATCTTTTTTATCAAATAACTTTTTTCATTTTCCTATTTTCAGGCAAAACATCTTTGGCTGATAACTTACTCTATTCAAATGGAATCATTTCACATTACTCTGCTGGAGATTTACGACATCTAGACAGTACACAGGATGAACAGGAAAGAGGAATTACAATGAAGTCAAGTTGTATATCATTAAGACATAATTATAGCAACAAATTGAAAAATAATAACGAAAATAAAACATATATAATAAACTTAATCGACTCTCCAGGACATGTTGACTTCTGTGGAGAGGTTTCGACGGCAGTTAAAATTTCTGATAATGCATTCATTATTGTTGATGTCATTGAAGGGGTTTCTTGTCAAACACGAACAGTTATTCAACAAGCATGGAAAGAACGATTAAATTTTATCTTAGTTTTGAATAAGATTGACAAACTTTTTACTGAATTGAAACTTGACACGACGTCTGCTTATCGGAAATTAGAAGAAATAATTCAGGAAATCCACCATATTATCGGTGAGTTGATTTCACATGACAATCGTGAAGAAGAAGAAAGAACAGATTCGATCATTCTTCCTGAACATATTTCACGAAATTATGATACAAATCCATTTAATCCTTTAAAAGGAAAAGTAATATTTTGTTCTGCATATCATCAATGGGGTTTCCGGTTGAGTGATTTCGTGCCAATTTACTCAAAATTGCTTGGAATTGATAAGCTAGAGTTATTCAAAAAGATGTGGGGAGACCATTACATCAATAGCAAAAAGCAGATTTGCAAAGGTGCAATCGCCAATAATCGAAAGAATATTTTTACAAGTTTGATTCTTGATCAGATTTGGAATGTTTATGTAAGTTATTTGGATTTGCAAATTTAGGATTTTCATTTCTTCCGATCATACAAATGATTGTTATATTTATCATATTAAATGCTAGTTATTATTTTGATAACTATTATTATTATTATTATTATTATTATTATTATTATTATTATTATTATTATTATTATTATTATTATTATTATTATTATTATTATTATTATTATTATTATTATTACTATTATTATTATTATTACCGAATTATAATTGTAGACTGCATTCGAATCAAAAGAATTGGATAAAATAACCCAAATGATGAAGAAATTAGATATTAATGTTGCGTTACGGGAAAATGTGAAAGAATCTTCATCACAAATTGAAAACATTCGTAATGTGTTCAGAACTTGGATGCCATTACCGACAGTTCTCCTCGACACACTTGTTGAGAAATGTCCTCATCCAAGGGAAGCAATCACCGATAAGAAATTATCTCTTTTAGTTCCTAATGAAGAGTTTGAATCGTCAAGAAACATCCTGAGAGAAGCATCAGTCGATAAGAATGCCCCAGCTGTCGCTTTTATCTCCAAGTTTATGTTCAAATCTCACACTAACACAGACATAATCGGTCTCGGTCGAATCTACAGTGGTCAAGTGATGAATGATTTGAAAATGTTTGCATTTACCCCAAGATTTAATCCATATAAAGTTTCCGAGTCGTTTTTATCTTCAACACCTGATGATTTCGATGAAGGTCCAATAGAAGTGTACTGTGACAGAGAAAAGAAGAGTTGCGATATTTTCGTAATTCGATTGAAAGGTATTTATCAACTGATGGGGCAAGATACCATTGAACTGAAAAATGGAGCCCATGCAGGTTACATTGTCGGGTTCACAAGATTGGAGTGTCAGCAAGTCTATAAAAGGGTAACTCTCGTTGGGAAATGTAAACTTGCCGATTGTTTGGGAATTTTTTCTCAGTGTGATTCGTTCACCGAAGAAGATTGTAAAACAATCTGCGTTTCAGTTGAACCGAAAAAAATCAACTATTTGAATGAATTACAAGATGCTTTGCGATTATTGGAAAAATCAGATCCAATTGTTAAAGTGTCTATTGCTGAAACGGGAGAGTTGCTGGTTTTTGCGGCTGGAGAAATCCATTTACAGAAATGTCTAAACGATCTGACAAACCGAATCGCACCACATATCGAGATTGATGTTTCTGCACCGATCGTGCCTTTCAGAGAAACGATTGTTCACCGTGCAATGTGTGACTTGAAATTGTTTAACAGCATAAAGACTCTTTCGGAAGAAATGAAGCTATTGAAGAGGAACGTAGTGGAATCGGATGAAACTCTTGTCAATTCATTTAGTGACCAACCCGGTGTGAAAGAATCAATCATTGTTTACATCCGTTTAGCACAGAAGCCCGGAGCTAAACTTTGTTGTCGAATCAGTATTCACAGCTTACCGCCATCGCTTGTGGAATGGATAGAAAAGAATTCTCGAATTCTTTCCTTACTCAATAACGCAATCAAATCGCAACGCGAGCTATCGAAATCGGTATGTTTTTTATTTATCTTTATGTTTTCAGTAATATTTTCTATCCTTTTCATATTATATCTACTATTTTAATTTTTTACTTAATTTTTTATTTTCCATCAAATTTCTCATAATCGATTTGAAATTTAAACTTTCGTTTTTAATTACCTTTTTATTTATTTTCTTTTGTTTTCCTTTGCTTTACATCTTTCTTTTCTTTTTTTTTCTTTTTGACTTTTTCACCTCCTTCTGATTTCCTTACATTTCCTTTGTCTATTGTATGAGAAACATTTCAAAAAATGTTCTGTCAAAAATTCGTTTGAATTTAAATAATATTGATAAATAATATTTTCATAATTTTCAGATTGCCGAACAGAAAGATCATTTGCTAAAATCTTTAAGGGTTGCACTAGAGATTGCTAGCAAAGAGGAGCGGGAAATGTGTGAGAATACAGATGTTATTCCATTGGACTATGCAACAATGATAGACCAGTTATGGGCGGTGGGCAACATGCAAACGACTCTCTGCAATATGCTTTTCTGCTATATTGGTGGTGCTGCAGGTCTATTTTCATCGCACGCCGATTTGTCTCATTGCCAAAAGTTTGGCCTATTCGCACATTCCATTTTGAAAGGATTTCAAAAAGCATTAAAGGCGGGTCCAATCTGTCAAGAATGATGAAGAATGTCGCATTTATTGTTCACAACATCTGGGAGACAACAGATGACAGTGCTGTTGTATGCTCAGACTCTCAGGTTCCCGATAATCCAGTTCCGATTCCGTCGGATCAAATGTCCACCAATAACAATATCGATGCAGACAATGTCAATGGCAATGAAAATCTGAATAAATTCCTCAATTTCTCATCTGTTATTTGCAATCTTGGTCAGATGACATTGGTTGTGATGAAGGCTTGCCAGATGTCCTTGATGTTCCACCCTGGTGCCAGACTAATGATTGCCATGTACAAGCTAGATTTGGAGGTAAGTTTTGTTATTGTTATTCAACTGATCTACTCATTGCTGCCAGGTTCGAATCAACACCTATAAAAACCTCAGTTCCATCATCAATCAATTACACGGACAAATTGTGAAGCAGGAAGTTAATTTTGGTAATTTCATCGTGGAAGCCAGATTGCCAGTTATTGAATCGTTTGGATTCAGTGACAAAATCCGAAAGAAGACCAGCGGTGATGTTGGATCATTTCAAATTAAAATGAATGTTTGGGAAACTCTGAATTGTCCACCAATGCTCAATATGAATCTTTACAGGACGATCACTGATCGATCGGAAATCTGTGATATCAGCGGACTGTCGGCAGAACTGGTCATGAGGACCCAAAAGTATATCAATTCAATCAGAACCAGAAAAGGAATCCAAGTCAGGCAATAAATATTCGAATCGTGTGATAAGCAGAGAACTTGAAAGAAGAAAAAATAATTTTTTATTTAACATGAAAAATGCTGCCGAACTCGATGGAACTAGTTCCTATGATCCTATTTATTGGAAACAATGAAAATTGAGTAAATGAAATCTCTTGAAATCTTTTCGGTAATAGATTTAATATTTCTCTTTTCAAGCCAATGAATATTCCTAATAGAATGGCTATCCGAATGATGGGGAATTTTCTTTTTATCAGTAAATATATTTCTTATTGTTTAATTCATTATATTATTTTTAATTATCTACCGTATTTGCCCGAATGTAACGCGACATTTTCTAACATTTTAATTTTTTTAAATAATCGACTCGCTCTAAATGCGGAGTTTAAGTAATGTAATTTAAATAACGACATTAATTTAAATTTTTTTATGATTATTTTTTTTCTAAAAATCTTTATGAAGTAAAACTTTAAAGTAAAAGACGATGTAATCATGCTCTGAGTTCGTTATTTTTTTTAATATTTTCAAAATTACCTTTTTCTTTGTCCGAATCTTTTAATTAGATTTTTAATTTAAATTAACTCATCATATTTAGTTTTATTATTTCTGTTAATAATTTAAATCTAATTACTTAAAGATATATTCAAATACAAATTGATAGCGTAATAATTGGTATTATTCAAACAACCAATTTAAATGGCGAATTAATTAATTTAATAATAATTATAATTATGCGTGTCAGCTTTTATACATATTTTACTTTTACTATATAATAGTATTTGATACTTATAATACAATATACATATTATTTATAAATTAAATTATTTTAATATCCCAACCATCTCCCCTGTTTAAAAGGTTTTAGCCATTCAACGTTGCGAATTATAATTATTCTATCTCTGTCTCGTAATGCATAACTATTTGCATGGATATTTCTAACAACGACAAAATGTCCTGTATATCTGTCTTCTTCTTTTTCCTCACATCTACTTTAACTAAAACTTCTTCATTTATATTAAATTCTCGGTGTATCCGGTTCTCATTTTTATAATTTCAATTTCTTTGTTTTGATTGCACATTTTCCACTATTTTATTTATATTGTTGTATATTCTTTAATTATTGTTCCATTCTCTAGATATCCGGAAACCAAATACTGGTTCTGAGGACTCTTTCCAACGGTGCTTTGAATTTTGTAGCATTTAAAGTAAACTCAATTTTAGGTAACACTTCAACCCAATTCCTCTCAAGTTTATCTCTTAATGTTTTGATAAAATATCGTATTGTTCAAAACTTTCTTTCAATCAAATCATTAGTTTTATGATGATAAGGGCTAGAAAATTGTAGCTGTATATTGTGATTCTTTGCCAACTCTTTTATCAAATTAGACTCAAATGCTTTGCCACAATCAACTTGAATAATTCTTGGTGCCCCATATTTAAATATCCAGAATTTCATAATAGTATCCGCTGTAGTTTTTTCGTCTTGCTTTGCTACTGCTGTTAACGAAATGTATCGACTACACATATCTATAATTCCCAAAATATATTTCTTTCCATGAATGTTTGCCTGCAAAGGTCCACAAAATCTATCGCTATAACCTCTAACGGTTCCACCACTCGTGTTTTTACAACTATTTCTTTTGATTTTATTGTTAGATATTTTTTGTTTCTGACATATTTCACAACTTTGTATATATTGAGTTGCGATTGTATTTCTCCATATTCCTCCATATCGCAATTAATTTTTATATAATCAATTACTTTTTTACATCCAGCGTGACACAACATTTTGTGCATGTCTTTGACAAATTCTATTCTATTTTTCTTTGGAATCCAAATTTTATTTTCTCTTGTTAAAAGTAAATCTTCGTTGATTTTAAATCTTGTAGTCTAATTTTTATCAATTGCTTTTCTCATATGTTCTAACTCGTCATTACCTTTTTGCCATTGAAATCGATGTTTAGTAGCAGTCATTGCCAAAATTCAAGTTTTTACTTTCTCTGCCTTTGCATCTTCATGAATTTCCATATCTCCCACATTTATCTCCCGATAACGCATCAGCGTTCGAATGGTCGATTACTTTTCGATATTTAATGTTCATATCCATACCTGAAATTATGTCGTTATAGGTTATAGGTCGACTTTAACAACTTCACAAGTTATAAATTTTGTCTCCTTCACGAAAAGTATGTATTTTTCAGGATTTGTTTTCAATCCTGCTTCTTTTAGTTTTTCTATGATTCAAATGAAGAATTCCAAGACGATGATGACTATTCTGATGAAAGTGATAATATTGGGCACGTTGATTTATTTGTTTCTGACTCCATTTTAAATTTTGATGATGAAACTATAAGTGATATTCCCGAAGTCCGTAATGATATTGAAGTCGTTCTAGCTGAGACTCGGGGTTTGGGTATATTGACAACTTATATTGACCATTACCCTTGGTAGTAGTACATCAAGGGGTTGAATTGTCTTGTCGGATAAACTACTAGTTCATATAATAAAACAAATAGGATTTCAGCCATTATTACCATGGAAATAGATTTTAGGCCGGGCTCGGATGACGAATTTTATGAATTTATCGTCCAAACTGTGTATTATTATACGTAACTTGAGTGTACTCATCACGAAATCATTATATTTATCTCTCGCAGATTCTGATCGCCGAGGATGATGAAGATTATGACTTTAAGTTCAAGTGATGGCACTCTACAAGATTCTCAAAATACCTCCGGCAAAACCAATGTTATCATCCTTGTTGGTAAACCCAACTGTAGTAAATCATTGTTAATATATAAGGGCAGCAAATCTAAAGGGCGGCATTTTGACTGTTTATGTGTCAAAATATTGAAAAGCTAAATATACAATTAATCGAAATTTATAATTTTTTGTCTAAATTCATCATGAAATTTATAATTCGTTTTTACTGTGCCTAAAAGCTAAAAATATTTGTAATCCTTATTTCTGAATAAAACAACTATAAAAAGGCATTTTTAATTAAATAGAAAAAAATGTTAGTTATTTGTCAAACACCACCTAGAACAGCTAGCAGGTCGCCACGTGAATTGTTTAAACAGTAATAAGAAAGAATATGGCTTCAAATTCGCCACAGTCTTCTGCGCATCGCTCTCAAAGCTTTCTGTCTGCGCAAAAAAATACTAGTTCCACAGAAGGTGTTCGACTTGTTTATTTATACATTAACTTGTTTATAACCTCTAATTATAAAAAAGTGGTTCGTTATGCAAAATTATTATTTTTGCAGATACGTCGGTGGTGATTTATATCATGTATATATCAAGTAAAATCTGCTTGAGTTTTAAGAAAAATATTTCATATTTGGTAATTTTATAGTTTAGTGCGATTTGTTAATTTATTATTATTATTATTTTGTATTTTAAACTGTTTAATTTGAGACATCTGTTAAAAATATTTGAAACAAGAAAATTTCCCGGATACCAGATAAAAACGAATGCTGGAAAAAGAAATCAAAGGCAAAGAGACAGAGACATAACGATGTACATAGAAGAGGTCGAATAGTTAGCCACAGTAAGGTATAAGTTTTCGTCACACTACAGTAATTAAAACCAATGATAAATCAATAATAACCATAACTCGAACTTGTAGTTGGAACTTATTAACTCCTCCGCTTAATGATGCTTCACTGAACAGTTGATTGTAATTTAATAACTTAAGTAGTAGAACCTATTAAATGTACGTAGATGCAATAATTTTGATCATAATATCGATACGTCATGCTTACCTCCCAATTGCCAGCAAAGTACAATTGCCAGCAAAGTACAATTGCCAGTATAATAAAGTACACAATTGCCAGCAAAATCACACTCCATAACAAACAAGATTTTGAAGGCATACACAACAAGGTGGTGGGTTAGGGAGTAAATTAAACTTAGATGAGACATAGGGAAATACCTAAGGGTCGAACTGTAATTGTCATTCTGGTATTCCGTTCCGAATTCTACGATCGTGATGAGTTGATATTTTTGCTTTTGTTACGTTTCAAATGAACATGAAGAGTTGGATGGAAGACGTATGCTGTCATTAAGTGTCTTTTCTTAATTTAGAGCATGACTACACTAGTTTCAACCAAGGCTATTTTCAAGCCATGCTGTTCTTGTGATGACAAGAATGGGGAGATTCGACGTTATCAAGAGGAAGTTCGATTATTAAAGACTAAAATTGAGCATTTAGAGGGAACATGGTTTAACTTCCTCCAAATGAAAGAGACAAATAAAAACACCTACGAGTGGAGCATTGTAAAGACGGTTTATTAGAGGAGAGAAGGGCTCAACGAGCCCTGATCAAAGAACAAGTAACGGCTCTAAATAAAAACTACACCGATCAGGAAATCAAGAGTCGCATTTGCGAACTCCCCGTAGCGGATGCATCCAATATTTTTCACGCTCATCACCTGGCGAATAATTCCAGCAATGATAAGCGTCGAGCGTGCACCGGTTCTAACTCCTCTGCACCGACTCATTCTATGCCAGAAGTGATAATTACAGACGACCTCGGGCATTATCGCGTCAGCAACGCCAGTCCAGCCAAAACGTCACCAGCTATCGCGAGCAGAACGAATTCGTAAGAAACGCGCGAGGCAAGCGGAGTAGCCGCATAGGTTGCCACAGCGCCACCGGCACGTATCGTTCCCCCAATACATCTCCCATGGGATGAGGTGTTGGCTACCGACTTCGAATTGGACGACCTCCTCGCCGAGGCCGCTTCCTACTGGGACGAACCAATGTAGTTCTTTTCTTCATTGCCTCTAGAGACTAGTAGAATGTCGTATAGATCCATGTGACTAAATTGAATATGTACAACTTGATAATGATTTTGTTGATTATCAAATAAAAATCGTCAATGCTGAGTTTTCATATTCAGACACAAAAATCATAGTTAGAACTGAACCAAAGGTTTAAGTGTTGTAAAACTATAGATGCGGCTGCGTAAAGAATTATAAACAAATAATATCGATTTAGTATTTACATTTGATCTATTACAATCTGCAAAGTCTTTAGGGATCTTCGATCGGATAAGCCCTTCAAAGGAACTATTATTGATGCAAGAGAACTGACAAACTGGTTCTAATTTAGAATCAACATGACCACGAAATTTTTTCTAATGTTTTGTACTACTTGACTTTATTTTGGTTATGTATCTTTAAAAATATACGTTTTTATTATAATTTAAAAACATTTGATTTTTATTTAAAATAAAGATATATATTTTTAAAAAGTATGTAATTTGTTTTTTTGTCCGGAGTGACATAAAAGTTAAAGTGGGTGCTGTTTTTAAATTTTCATCAAAAGCATTATAAATTATTGAATAAATCTATTTTATTTATATGAGGGAATTTTATTTTATGAGGGAATAATCCTAACTGAGTCCGAACCATTAGTAAAATTCTAGTAAACAAGAACTTTTCGATAGATATAAAAATTGCAGTTTCATCGAAAGAATGAGAAAATTGTGATGATATTGATTGACATTATCTGGAAAAGAAAATGATCATTCTTAGTAAAGTATTAAATATGATACGTCGAATCTAGGAATGAATGTGGACAAGAAAATAATTTAGTTCAAAATGCTCGTATTAACCTCGTATTCCTCCCTCATAAAATTGAACATTTCTATGACCCGCAAAAGTTTGATTGACTTTTGTAACGTCATGAGTACTGATGTCCATGACATACCAGGAATGCCATAGAAATTCAGAGGTTCAAGACCATTGTAAGCAATGGCCTTTGTGCGCAATTGTTGGAAATAATCAGCCAAAAAGAAATACATCTAATTTAAGATAAGTTAGCATGTAGTCCAAAAGATTATTACAATTCTGCCGAGTCCAAATTGGTTGGGCAGTAGCATATTTATCTGCCGTAACACCTCAAATTAGTGGCAATTCAATGGTAGATTCTAGAATTTCTAAAGAAGTAGCAAAATTATAAGGGAAAATACCTTTACAGTTCATAATAGAACCTTCAAAATCAGATGATGTCAAAGGAAGATCCGACAGAGTTTTTACAGCCTTTGTCAAGAAAAAATGACAAATTGAATATTATCGATAAAACGAACAGGCCATTTTTTGATATAAGGGATTAATGATATAATTTTTTCAGTGCTACTATGGATAACATTCAACTCTCAGGATAGAAAATTATCAAGACTAAATTTCAAAATATGATAAAGGTCATATCCCCTAAAGTTATAAAAGACTACAGGAAGAGTTTTTGAATTCGCCGAGAAATATAACATTTACCACAGGCAGCACAAAGATACTTGCCAGAGAAATGATGATGATTTCGAACTTTGTGAATAATAGATTTTTTACAAAGGTTAGGGTTGTAGGAAAACTTAAAGCACGTATTTCGGCCCAAGTCATAGTCATATCAAATAAACAAGTCGTAATATTTTAGTGTCAAAATTAATATTTTGAATTTATATTTTACTGTTTCATTTTATTAAATATATACTTGACAACAAAATGCCTAAATTATCATTTAATTGTTTAATATTATTATCATTATCATTATTGTATTATTATTATTATTATTATTATTATTATTATTATTATTATTATTATTATTATTATTATTATTATTAGTATTATTATTATTATTAATAATAATAATATTATTATTAATATTATTATTATTATTATTATTATTATTATTATTATTATTATTATTATTATTATTATTTTTATATTATTATTATTATTATTATCATATCGAATCTTATATCTATTATTAGGATGAAATCGTTTTGTGAGACTAGAAATGCGAATATTTTATTGATTTGATGATAAAAATCGAAACAAATTCACATTTTCTAATGATTTTCTCAGCAAAGATTCGACTCAAATTACAATTCAAAATATATCTTGATCGAAATTTGATCCGCAGTATAAAGAGCGGTTAAATTTATAATTTGAAATTTATATTTTGAATTTATATTTATTCATTTTGTTATTCATTTTGTTTCATTTTATTAAATTTATACTTGACAACAAAGTGTCTAAATTATCTTTTAATTCTTTAATATTAATTAATATAATTATTGTATAATAATAATAATTATTATTATTATTATTTTATTATTATCATTTTATTAAAAATATTCCAACTGCGAAATGATGATCTTGCAAATTCAACAATTGGTCTACAAGTCAACGACGCTTTCGATTATTCATAAATAATTAATTTGATCATCGAAGGCGTCGTTGACTTGTAGACTAATTGTTGAATTTGCAAGATCATCATTTTGATCAATGACTGAAGATGTTTTCATTATGTCATTATTATCATTATCACCATTCAGATGATTTTTTAAATGCTTTACTTAAAATTTTAAATGTACCAACAAAATCATATTATAATTATTTAACAATTCAATTATTAATATTTATCGATTCAAAATCGATTCAAATTTTTATGAGTTTAATTAAATATAAATTAAATGTTTTTAAATTGATATTGTCTTTGGACCCAGACAAACAAATTTTAAATCGACAGAATAAATGAGTGATGATTTGAAGGGGAAAATTAAAACAAGAAAATTGGCTCAAAATCTTCAATACCAAAAAAAGCGAAAGTATGTGGATGAATCGATCGAATATGGCTTCTATTAGAATTTTCAAAGAGAGAATATCGAGCCCTGGGAAATTTTTTAATAAAATTACAAATAACTTCTAATAATCTTATCAAACTTTTAATAAATTACCTAAAAATAACTGCTTTATAAAGTAAAAAAAATAAATAAAAAACCAATATTAATGTAACCAAATGTGTCAATATTTAATGGATACACACATAAACAGTCCAGGGCGGTCAATCACGTCGATCGCGTAAATCTATTTAAAATTCCGTTTATTATTTAAGTGAGGTAAAACTTTTTATTATTTTGCTTAGAATCTTTAAATTAGTATATTTAAAAAGATCATATTTATCAATCAAATTTCTAAAAGATGTAAATAAAACTTCGTCTTGTAATTTATTTAAACATAAATATAAAGTGATTTAGTCGTCTATGCTACTCGCATCGAGCGAAAAATCAAATTCAACGTTCTAAATTATTTTAAAAACCATGAATAATACTGATAAGATAAAAACTGTAATTTAATTTTTAATAATAGTGCTTCGTTACCAGAAGAGGAAATTTGGAACGAGGTGTCAAAACAGTGCAGTAACTATGAAATTAATTATCCGCAGAAAAGTGACTTACGAAATGCTAAAATTAAAAAACAAAGTTTATCTATTAGTACAACAATTAATTTTTACTGAAGAAACTTTAAAATCACGATTAAAATTACGATTATGTCATGTTCTTACTAAAAATTATACATGATTTAGTGATGGCTTTTCAGAGACGAGTGACTATTTTGTAATTTTAAAAATAAATCGAATATAGTTGATACTATAAACGATTTGCAGTTATCACTGGAATACACTACACTGAATGATGAATACGATTGGAGCAATTAAAATGACAATTTATTTAATAAAATTTCGATTTAAAACTTATAGATATTTAGAAAATAATTATTAATAATTAATAACCGGAAATTATTGAAAAACAACTTAGTATTGCAATTTTTCAAATTTTAAGTAATGAAAGATTACCAGTTCCCTATAATATTTGATAACGAAATAATGAACACAGTAAAAGACGATTTGAATGAAATGAATTTCAAGGCATTTATGATTTATTTTCAAAAAGGTAAGATTTATAATATTTAAAAATATTAAAAATTTCAGATAAATAATTAACAGACGAATGTTAGAAGACCAAAAAAGTATTAAAATAAAAAATTGTAATGAAATGAATTTCAAGGCATTTATGATTATTTTCAATAAGGTAAGATTAGCATAAAAGAATTAAAAAATATTAAAAGTATCAGAGCATTTAATTTATTTTCAGAAAGGTAAGATTTATAATATTAAAAAATATTAAAAAAATTTCAGAGCATTTATAATTATATTTTAAAAAAGAAAAAATTATAAACTGTAAAATTTACAGTGTAAATTTAATTCCATCTTCATTGTATTTGACTCCAATAAAATAGAACGAAATGAATATCAAGCCAAAACTCTTGGTTAAACAATCCATGGTACATTTTCATATCAAATATATTAGACACCATAACTCATAACCCTCGAGAGATATATCATATATTGCAACGTGATGTGGTTTCGAATAAAACTGATCATGACGCTGGTCAAGTAGAAGGTGATCATAATTATTCGAGATTCGACCATAATCATTGACAACTTTGTTAAATATACAATATATGGATTTTTTATCAACGACCCCAGTAATATGACGAAAGACAAGATCCTTATTTAATATTATACATAAAATAAACGAAATATTGATTCTAAGAAACGATCTGGCTTCACATTAAATGCATACTTGAGACTTATAGGAGAAATCATTAAGCAGAACTCTCTCAGGAGCTATCTTATCTTTCTGTACACAGCTCATTAATTTATATAATCGTTATAGCATTAAGAGTAAGCTATTCTCCCTTGTCTTACAATCTAACATTAGAACTAGTTCTCTATTGAATTTCTGTTTGACACACGTTTGCAATTTACCATTATTTTTCTTTGGCGATCGTCGGAAAAGTGTAAGTACTGTTCTGATTTTGTCGACTATTGTTATAATAAATTGATTCAAAGGTGATAGATTTTGTGTGTACATATTTAACTTAATGTCTATTTGTAAGCTTTGACAATAGTAACTTCTACATAATTTTAATTCATCACGATGAGAATATAGAACCTCTATTACGCCTAACTAAATACCATGTGCCAGACGATTTCGATGATCTGCTCGGATCATATTTCCAACTCTCGCCATAGCACATGCACAGTTGAAATCGCAAAAATATCTGATTGAATGAGATAAAAAACATTTGCCGTTTTGAAATATAATTTCGATACACTTCTCAGGTCGAATAAGTTCCATTTATACGACTAAGTCCTAAATTCCATGAAGCTTTGTCGGAGTGAAGATTTAAGTTGAAATATTTCCTGTTGTGAACTGATTTCCACTCATCAAAACTTAAACTGAACTTTTTAATTCTCTTTTTAATTGTTAAAACTCATTTTAAACTGATGGTGAATTTTTTTACCATAATTTGAATCATATTTGACACATTTCAGGTATATCTGAAAATCCTTGAAACATTAACAAAAGTTAAATGATTTGACTACAAATTGTTGCTTTTAATATTGTTTAATTATTAGAAAGCCTTTTTATTAAAGATATTGAATTGAAATTATTTATATAAATATAAAAATAAGAAAATTTTTCACTAATTACTATAAAATAATTATTTAATATATAATTATTAACTTATAAAACAAAACTCATTATATTCAGCTGATCAAAAAACTACAGTATTTCATGTTTGAAAGGCATTGTTTTAGGCGAAAATAAAATTCTAGTCTCGAAAAAATACACAGTAGACGAATTTTGGTAAAGCTCTTCCACTAATATTCGATCAAAAACTCGTTGGAGTAGCTTGCACACAATGCTCGCACGTTTCATGAAATTGAAAAATTGCATTCGCAAGTGCTGATTGACCTTAGTCCAAATTGAGATAAGTGACAAGGAGTTCGACACAAATTCATCGGTTGTGGCATGTCTCGAGCCAGTGAATAGCCGTGGAAGCATTGTGTCGCGATGATGCAACCTGGTTGTCAGCGATACAACACTATTATTCATGGTAAATTACCTTGGAGACACAGCGAATTAGCCTGTTAAATTGAAAGCTGCGTTGGTTGCGACGAAAATGAGCGACGGACACCTTTTTCTAGCTTGTACACTATCTGCACAGGGCCATCACGATACGAGAATTTGGAATCCAGCGCTTTCTTGAGCAACTTAGCAATCAGCCATTTTAAATGCAAAGTTCAAACTGAATGAGCGGCTCAATCAGCGAGCAGACTTTCGAAGATTTTGAGTTCAAATAATTTTGATGGGTTTTCAATCTATCAATCTACGGTCAAGAATATCATTATTATCCAATGAGAATATAATATTTTTGGATGAATTGTCTTAATACAGTCCCGTGAAAATTAATCCTTCCACTAATATTTTCTCAAATATCTCTATAAATAAGCAATGAAATCAGCAAAAATTTACATAGTATGTGTAGAATACTGTGTTTGTTATTAATTCATTCACATTAGAAAAAGATGTCTCGATTTAAATTAATAAAGTTAACAAAACCAAAAATCACTAGAGATTTGGCGTAAATGATTTTTACTAACCGTAAATGAGAATGTCTTTGTGTAGTATGTTATAACATTCATTAATATCTATTTTAAAACACGATTGTGAACGATTTGGTAAACTCAAAAAGTGTTTTATTTAAAATATTTGATAGAATTGTTGTTCAAGTTTGACCTTTTCAAAATCTGGCACTCTAAATCGACAAAAACCCGAGATAACTAAATTTAGAAGTTCCTTTCATATATTTCAAATTCTATTTTTTGCATACTTTACATGTAATTCCATATTATTTATAGTATGATTGAGTAACGATGGTGAAAGATTTATTAAAAGAATATTTAATTATAATTATATAATAACTAGTTAATTGCAAGGCGCCTAAGGCGCCCGTTGACAAATTATAAAATAATTACGCTCGTAATCAATATTGTTGTAAAGAATGCCTAAAAGTAAATTCAAGTTATTTTTGATTGCGTCGATTAATTTAATTTATACTTACAATTATATAATATGACTCCCTTCCCCCGATTTAGGGTTTAATAAGTGATAAATATATTGAGAAAAAAGATTCCGTACAAAGAATGAATAATCAAACCATCCCAAAGCAATATAATGAGTGAAGATCCAAACAACAAACCGTGAAATCCGTTAATTAAATTATTCAGCAAAATATCGCCTCCCAGTTGGTTGAAACTCAATTATTGAATTTCGATCAAAATTATTCCATTGATTTTCGTGAATATTTATTGTGATTTTAAAAATCAAATTTTTGCAGATTCCTCGTTTCCATGCAAAAGTATTTCCTCCGCCCATAAATTTAAACTTCATTTCAACAATCAAACATAAAAATTGGATTCCATTTCATAAAGAAGAAAAAAAACGAACCTACTCACAACAAACAGTACTATATATATATATCAGGGGTGGGCACGCATGAGGTCCTAGAGAGCCACGTGGCTCATCAAAGAGCCGCACTTGCCCACCCCTGGTATATAGTGTAGTGAGACATGTATTATTTAAATATTGCTTATAAAAGAATCAAACAAGGTAGAATGTAATAAGGAAATATTAAATTTTGATTCTAAATACCGCCATCGAATGACACTATAAATTTTAATTCTGTTTACACCTATTTTGTGACACAGGTAAAAATGAACTAACCATGAAAATACAATTGCAACAAAAAATTTTTTTTTAAAAATTCAGTTGAAAAAATTTCAAAATAAAAAAATCGAATTCAATTTTCAAATTCAATTATCAAAAATTCAATTATCAATGAGCCGCAGTTTACTCAACGAAGAGCCGCATGCGGGTCTAAGAGCCGCATTTGCCCACCGTTAATATATATATTTGGAAAATTTATAAATTTTAATTTATTAAATACAGTGAGTCTACTCACAATAAACAGTACTATATATTGTTAGGATCAACCAATCAGCGAGCGTTATAGAATCAGTCAGTGAATCAGTGATGAGCGTAATTATATAGTAGGATGATTAGGGTTACATAATATAACAAAATTATCGGGTCAATCAAATACGTTTAATTACATATTTAAAAATCACTTATCTATAAATATGTATATTTTATTATAATATTCATAGTGATATAAACCTATATTATCCATTCAGCTACGCACAAATGAATAATAAGACGTTAGATGATGCAATTAACCATCAAATAAATCTACTTCTTTAATTTAACAGAACCGTTGAGCAATTTCAAACATTTATAGAAGATAGCTCCTAGGAGATTAGCGCAACAAAAATATGTCCAGTGGCATCAATTCTTCGGCAAAGAGGATACCGCAAGCCAACATATAATATTACCAGTAAGGACAAAAAAAAATATTTTTATAAAATGCTATCAAGAAGGAATAACAATCGTTGAAACAGCTAAAATAGCAGGATTGAATAAGTAGATATAAAAGAGATGGATGTTTAAAACATCAAAAAAACCTGGTGGCAAAAGAAGTCGAAAATTAACAATTGATATATTAAATGAAATCGAAGGAGTAATTGAACAGAATCCATACATCACATTAAAATATCACCAAAAAGATTTTTGAAACTAGAAATATTAGCCTAACTACGACTTCCATCAAGAAAAACTTTAAGTGATTACAAACTCATTGGTATATGTAATTATTTTTTTGACTTTCTTGATGAATTATTTAATAAATTGTCAGAGGCTAACATCACTAATGCGAAATGCATAAATTCACAAAATTCAAGAAGTGCGTGATAAAGTTAAAGAAACATCTGATACTATTATTTACATTTTACTATACTCCTTAAGGCTGAATCCAATCGAAAAAATGTTTTTCTAAAACAAAATGGACTGTCCGTAATTTTTTGGCTGATACGGGTAGCAATCGGAATTTAGTGAATGCAATTGAATCATCCATAGTAACCGTTAGTCCAGCTGATTGTAATAATTATTATGTGGATATGGCAATGAATTTGCCATTGGGTGCAGTAGGAAATCTATTACATTAAATGTTTCTGTTGTTATGATTATTTTTCATAAATTATCTCTTATTTATAATAATTCTATTAAAAATTTAATAAATTTGAATTTAAAATTTTAAAATCGAAATTGAATTTAAAGAAAAAAAGTTATAATTGCAGAAAAATGATGCATAAAATTAGAATCTAAAATGAATTATGTCTAAAAATTAGTCGTAGATAGTAGGTAAAGATGTTCGACCAAAAATACCAGAAATAATTCTAGAATATTTATTAGTTATTCATTTTACTACCAATTTTTATTTTAAGCCATTGTGAATTAAAAAATTGGTACTTGAAAGATAAATATACTAAATAAAATTAAATCCTTACATTAGTTTATTCCATTCGATTGTTTGCCATGTTCATGAATTAGAAAAAAATGCCAACATTCCATTTGATTCTAGATAACACTGTTTAACAGATGATATCATTGCTTCCTTATTGAATACACATCATAAAAAATTCTAGTTATATTGTGTTGTTTTTCAATAAATGCTACTAATAAGGATTAATCGTTAATCGATAGCTGTTTAAATCTTCAAAAAAACGTGGTGGTAAAAGAAGTGGAAAAATTAACAATTGAGATATTCAATTAAATTTTTTTCATTCTACTTTTTACTTTTCACAAAGATATATAAATTGAATGAAAACTTATGAAAATTACATCAAACAAACAATGCTTAATATTAGTTCAACCATCTTTATTTATTATCACAAATTTCAAAATCTACAAATTGATTATTAAAACACAATTTTTATAAATTAGCAATACCTCAAAAATTAACAAAAAAATGTATTAGTAAATTTTAAATCCAAAAAAAAAATTTCATTATTTATAATTCTTAATATTTTAAATATATATTGAGCATAATTAAAATGATAATAAATAATTTATCACTTCATTAAATATTATCCTGTAAAGCCAGGAATAATGTGAATTTAAACTGTATAATCTTAGTTTTTGAATGTCTTTGTACTTTTCATTAAACAATTTTGTAAATGCTTGTTCAATATTTTGAGTGTAG
>CAUHTR010005665.1:0-18373 GCA_959609185.1 Schmidtea polychroa | reverse complement strand
TGACTAATTCCATAAAGATTTCTGCCATTTCGCTTTATTTGACAGGCTGTCAAGATACGGCTTTTCTCATATTTTGTTTTTCTGTAATCTGAAATTCTACCTTCGTTTGTACTTTTTAATTAACAATGAACTTTGTTTTAATTTCTCGTTTGTTTTCTTTTATTTGATTTATCTTTCTCATTTCTTTTTACTTCGTTTTCTTCTCTGAGTTCCCATAGATCGTCCCGTTTGTCATGACGATCTTCCCCGGGTAATTTACTTATTTATTATACTATTTATCATTTAGGTATCCTCAACAATTTTAATCTATTAATCAAGCACTTAAAATGTAACTCGAAATTTAAAAATCATTAACGATTTTTAATTTCCAAATTCCAAAAATTGGCTCCCATACTAAATAACCTGGATACGCCATTGGAAAGAACATACAAGACTAGTAGAGATTAGTATCTTCATTTCCTAAAATAGTTAGCATATTCGGTTAAACTAGGGCTTCTTAAACTATGGGTCGCGACCCCGTTTGGGGTCGCCTAGCGAAATATTGGGGTCGCGAAATTTTTATATAAAATATCCAAATACATAAAATTGCATAATTTTCGTATGTTTTCCTACTCATTAGGCAAATGAAACGTCAATTTTGTCATATGTATTTATATTATTACTTAATTAATAAATCTTCACAAAAAATTTATATATCTTTATTTTAAATTATAAGGGGTCGCAAAAAAGGTTTACAATCATTAATGGGGTCGCGAATGAAAAAAGTTTAAGAAGCACTGGGTTAACGGATTAATTTAGTGTATCTTAAATAATAGATAAATACTAACTTGTTTATGATACCCATCCTTCGCTTAACGAAAATTTTTTGTACGAAATTCTTTTACATACATATTATACCTTTTAAAATTGATTTTTTTCATCAATTTAAACAGTTCATATAGGGGAGAGAGGGGGGGGGGAATTCATATGAATTTCTCAAATTTATTTTCCACATATGTGCATACATTTAGTTATATCTATTGAACCCTTTCTAAGGCAAAGGAAACTAAAAGTGATGTAAAACTGAAAGTTTAATAATAATAATTATATAGTTACAAATGATCATAAAAAAATAAAAACAGAAAAAAAAACAAGAGGCTTTTAGGGAGAAGGGGTGGCAATATCATTGCGACTACCTTTCAGTGACATTGCATCAAGATATTTTTATTAGTTTAAAATGGTGTACAGTATATTGCCACCACCTTAGAAAGGGTTAACACATTAACTGCCACCATATGAGGAAAAAAATATTTAAAAAATGAAGTCTTTTTACATTAGAATCCAAACCAAATACATACTTAAATCTAATAAGTGCCACACTCGCGATTTTAGAAGGTACATAGTAGTATCAAGATTTTACAGGCAATATTAAGGTAAACTAACCTTATGGTTAGAAGTTTTCAATAAAAGTTATTAACGTTGCACCCACATATGGGTCTCTTGCCTGTCAATGTGTTAAACTTAAAACAAAGGATAGTTGGAACGTTTTACATTTTCAGCAGTAATCTATACATTTTATATAGTTACCGTTACAAGTGATTTTTGTAGAAATATTTTAACCTTCCTAAGGCCAGATGGAAATAGTATTTGAAATAACATTTATATATATAGACAATGCAATAGATAACTGAAATATATTATATACATAACTTCGATTTATCAACGACTTAATTTCGTTTAGCGAGGGATAGGTGCAATAGTAATCCATTTCCATTCTCAAAATGGTTAAGCTATGTTATTAAAGTGTATAAACAAGGTAAACTGAGTAAATAAAGTTCGGTGTTATTCGAATGCTGCTAATCTCGTTTATTTAAAAGAAAATCTGAACACTACTCTACCAAAGTAAATTAATAACTCCCTTGCCACAAAGGATCAATAAATAGTACGTTATTTTAACAATGCCAGAAGATATTTGAATGCATATGAATAAAGACTAGCGGATTTCCATTGGTATTTCTTTGATTGAGAATTTATGTAGCCAATAAATTGTAGTAATTAACCTTGGGTTATCTTCAGTTGCATTCATGTACCAACACTTTATGTGACAAATGCGTCACTAGTCCTTATCACGGGCAGGATTTGGGCTGAGTTTCAATAAAGCAACAAAATGTTTCAGCTTAACTATGATCTAGTAACTAATAATAAATATATAACCGCAATTGTTTAAGTATATAGAAATGGGTAATAAACATAATTACAAAACCAGCATGAACGCTTGTTTGTTGGATTTTAGACAGCAGTTTAAAAAAAAACACTTCACGAGCAAAATCACCATGCTTTATAATTATTTTAACACCAGAGTTAACTAATTTTTATATACTTATTTCGGCCACAAACTCGAAAATCTCATACTGGAAACCAACGACAAAATATCATAACTCCCATCTATGTCCAATTACTACTTATTTTCAAAATTTTAATTTGAATTCTGTAAGTAAACAATATTCGTAACACTGGGTAGTTGACAATAATATTCACACTTCAAAAACTAAAATAAACATTAAATATCTATTTAATTGTAAATTATGTTATCGCAATATTCGACAACTATTTACAATAATCTCACATTTGGCTGACATATATAAAGCATTCAAAAATTCCAATTACATTTCAATAAAGTAAAAACAAGTTTATTATAAAACAAAGACATTAAAGCCACAATTTTCTCACTCTTTAAATCCTGACATTGATTGAAGTCTGAACACTTTCAACAACGTAACCAGAATAATTTAATATAAATTGGTTTCCACCTCAATTACAATAAAGGTAAAATATTAATACCAAATTAAACATCTTACATAGTAACTCCTAAAAATAAGGTTAGATAAATATTCATCGAATTACTAAAAATTTAAGTTAACATACTCACCATTTCTAATATGACTATCTGATTAACTATATCAATGTAATTAATGACGAACATTCATATTTTAGCGTTCCAAGCGGGGCTGTGATATAAATAATCATTATATCGCAACACCGTAGAACTCAATTAAGTGAACAATTATGATGACCATCGTGAATAAATATGAAAGACACGAATATAGAGATGAAAATTCCATATCTCACTACCCGTGTCTTTCAATTATATCCAAGAAAAACTAAAATTCTTTGTTAATAAAATCTAGGCAAAGAAATGACCAATATGGCGCTACTTCGAACAATTTAAACAATTATCCAATGTATTAAAAAATTTTATAAATAAACTTAATTTTTATAAAATTTTATTGAAGTTCTAATAAATAAAGTCACTTTAAATATTTTTCAAGAAAACATTCTTTAGATATTTTTATAAAAAGTAAATTGAAGTTTATGTTTTTGAATAATATTGGAATTTCATTTATGTTTTCGATCAATGTTTTTGTTAAATACAACAAAAATAAAGAAAACTAAATAAAGATGAAATTATAAATTAGCAAAAAGATAAATGATTTTATTGGTAAATAATATTCATTAAAATACTTTTATTTGAAATTACATAATTCGAATATACAGTAAAATTTAAATTTATTAAATTAATGTTGTGCAAATACAGACATATCAAAGATTACTTTTGAATAGCATGACATTACAAAGTGATACGTTTACGGTGGGCATGAATATCCTAATCTTAACTAATTGTCCCATCGTACTTTGGCTTTACCAGTTGACGGTATTGGGTAAATGATCAAAAAAATTCGGGTTTGCAGTACAGAGCTAGAGATACTACATTTTCGGTCATGCATTAATTCCGCGTGGAGCTTTTATATTTTAAAATTGAGTCCCCTGGTCTATATTTGGCCTTGGTTGATTTATTTTTCAAAAGTTGAATGTTAAGATCCGCCCAGTTTAGACCAAAATAACTTCATCAGCCACATCAAGTCATTAGATTTTAAATCGCGTGTCTGCCTCCTTTCAACTTCGTAACGATGAGTTTGAAATTCGCAACAATTATTCAAGAAACAACGAAAAACTACATTAAATTATTAACTTAACATTTTATTTTATTGGGTTTAATTTGAATTTGATATAAGTATATTTTAAATATTAAGAGAATTTTTGGTTAAAAATGAAAGAATAGTAATTAAATATTACAGTTTTAAAAAATCGATATTTTAATATTACTTGAAAGAAGACATTGTTATTCAATATTTATTTAAAATATTCAATATCGCAAAATGCAATTGTATTACTATTTTAGTACTTCTAATTGCATAATCTAGAAAAGAAACGTTATAATTTTGACACTAGATTTACGGATATTGATTATATACCTATTTTTACTGAAGTAAACCAATTTGAAATGATGGAATCTGTAGAGAAAAGTAATTAATATTTACCGATATTTCATGACGTATCTAAAAACAAACATATATTCAAAAAATAATAAATCAGTATTATATATATGTAGCAATAGAATTGTAAATGAGTTAAATTGGCGTTATGATCTCGTAAACTCGTCAGGATATTGGAAATTTGAATGCGATTCTGTGCGGAAGCTTTATTCAGTTAAATCACATTTTTGTCCTAGTTGTTGAAATATCATTTTTAGTGATATACTTTAATTTCCTTTTGACCCACATACTACTTACTAAATAGCAATCACTAATAAATATTTCATTTTTCGCGCTAAAAAAATAAAATTGATCTTAAAAGCATTTTAAATTTTATGTATTTATTAATTACTTTTATTTAATTATTTATTTTATTTTATTATTTCATTTATATTCATATAATCATTTTTTTCTTTTAATTTGTATTATTTCTATTTATTTTATTAAATTATTTAAAGTAATTTTATTTTTATTAATATTAATTATGAATTTTTATTTGTATTTGTTGATTTTTTTAAAATATATATTTATTTTTAGTTAAAAATCATTAATTAATTTCTTAAAATTAGTTATTTATTTATTATTATTATTATTGGTTTTTGTAAATTGAAATTATAATTCGGTAGGATAGAACTAGTTATATAACTTCACATTCTTTTGATCAAAATGATAACTCAAACTTTAATAACCTTTATTATTATTACAAATCTTTTAAATCTTTTGATTAGTGTCCCTAGAGAAAACTGCCTTAATTCTAGAAATTCGTATTGTGCGTCCTTTGTTTCTCCGAACGTTTTATCAGGGATTTCTTAATTTCTTTCCAAGTTTTTGGCGGAGTAGTAAACTCATTTATTCCGAAGTACCAATTAAAAGTGTCACCTGCTAATTATAGTGGGAATCCAGTGGTCAATCAAATTAGGTAGAGGCAATCGAATTAGCCGACGAGTAATTAAATTGGGGCAAACTATAAAAAAATGAATAAATTGGACGAAACAATTAGGTCGGCCAGAGGAAGCCCACAGGAAAGTATCAAGAGTAATTTGATAATAGGATAATAAAATTACGGGATTAGTATAAAATTGACCGTAAACAAAATTGCCAGTAGGTCGAAGAAAAAAAAGTGATAGTATAGTGAAAGGGAGCAAAACTGAATTTAACTTAGTGCTGACCAAATCGTTTTGAATCCAGCATGCCAGAAAGTGACATTTTTGATTTATTAACCCAGAATGCCAATGCCGCCAAAATTCCTCAGAAACTCCAACGAAAAGATTTATGTTATTTAATTTGTCATCAAAATTTCAAAATTATGGTAGAACTAATTAGTGATTCTTGGATATAAAAAGACTGGCTTAGTAGGGGAGTTTCAGATTCAAAGCAAAGGACGAACTGAGGATTTCATCTCACAATAACCTATTTCCTTTTATTAGATATATATAAATTTAGAAAAGATAATGAATTTATTATTATAATATCATATCGAATATTTAAATTTTTAATTTAATTTATCATATAATAATTAAAGTTTACGTTTGTTTGATTATCTCATTTTTGATTGCTTGTTACTACAGCATTTAAAATTGTTGCTAATAACCAATATATTTCGAGAATTTTTCAAAAATCATGTGTTCTTTAGATTATTTATCAAAAAAAACTGGCCTAACAGATAACTTTCATAAAATGTGAGATTATTAATATTATTTCAATAAATTTAAAGATTTTCAGTCAATTTTCACTGCTAGAATTGCGCAAGGAATACGAAAAATTACTGAAAAACCATGCAATGTATTTCTAAAATTTGAAATTTATTAAAATATTTTAATTATTTTCCCCCATCACATTAGTGAAAATGAAAAGCGCATATCAACCGATGACCATAAGGCAATAACTCCAGAACAGGCTAAATTAAGAAATCAATCAATATATGAAAACTTGCAAGCCTTGGAATTAAGGATTGATCAGGCTCTGAATATTAGAAATAGTAAATTGTTAGACTTGAAGGTTAAAATGCAATAATTTTCGGTTGATTTTAATATAATGAATTTAATGATATAATGATATAATGATATTTTTTACTCCTGAATGACATTTAGCAAACAACTCATTATATATTCACTTTAATATTAATCATACTTAATAAAATGTGCCAATATTATGTAGCTAGAAATGCACGGGTGGGAGAGGGTAAAGTATAAAGCCTATGCTGACATCATAATTGTATAAATTTATTGATCCAAGTCTGCAATGTACAAACTTATATTTTTATAACGGAAGCGTAAATATAATTTACGATCTTCGGCTACTGATTTATACAATTGGTAAAATATGCTTTTCCTATTCTACTGGCGGTTGCTAAATGTACATAAAAGGAATGCTGTGAATGATGTAGGATAAATATAGATTATTTCTTTCTGGTTATAAACTGGCGCATAATCAGCGCCGTGCTGTAACTTTTGGGGCCCCTCTGAAGACACTAAAAAAATTGTTTAAAATTATTTTGCATTCATTTTAATTGATTTTAATTAAAAAAATAATACAAAGAAGTTGTAAAGCAATATTAAAAGGGACAGAAGAAAACAATTTTAAGCAAAATAACGACTGAATTATTAGGTATATTGGTTTCAAATTAAATCATAGCCAATTACATTTGTTTGAAAGTTAAACGAATTTTAAATTTTCATCGTTGTTATTTTCTTTCAATTCGTGATATTCTTTTGCTATTAGAGAAGTTTTTCTAATGTATTTAATATTTGGGGGCCCAGTGCGATTGCACTTGTAGCAGTTGCGATAGTACGGCGCTGCGTACAATACAATACAACTTTGTCGTGGTTTCTATGATTACTGTTGCATATGTAATTATTTTAGTTATATTAGTTATATAAATAACACCCTTGCAACACAGCGATATCTCTCAAATGAAATACAGCGCCTTTTTTGTTTTTATTGCCACCTATATCAGAAATCTGAAAAGTGGAAGAAAAATTAAAAAATGCACACAAGCGCAACACATAATAAAAACACATACAAACTTTTGATTCGTAAAATTGTAACGATGAGATACATTTCTATAATAATTCTATTTTAGACAATTTTTAGAAAAAAAAGATCGTTGAAAATTTTTAAAATTATATTTTTAATGAAAATATCAAGAGCAGATGAATTTGGTTCAAAATCTTTTTACTCCAGATTTGATTTCCTTTAAGAATCCCCTCATATTGAGCTCAGAAAAAAAATTACAAAAATTAAAAAAATTATTCTAATCAGCGATTTTTCCCAAAATGTTTTAAAAAAATACATTGATTGATTGATTTATTTAATTAATTATAATTAAAAATATATCGGACTCACATTTTTTCGAAATAATTCCAAAATACTTTAATAAAAGACATAAAATTCCTAAAAAGCCTGAAAATTAATTAAAAATAATTTATAATTATATTGTTGATTAAAAGTAATATTTAAGAACTTGAATAATGATCTCATATCCATATGGATCAAAATTCAAGTCTTAAAATTTACTTTAAATTTAATATCTTACCTGAAAACCATTTCTAAAATGGCTAAAATAAATTTCATGATGAGCAATTCATACGTAAAAAAATTACTGACAACTTTGAAAATTCATCAGTAGTAAATTGGTGAGTGAGCAATTGCTCTACACGCAAACCACCACTATAGAGAATGTATCTCAGTAGTGTTTGGTGTAACTTAAATTGTTACATGAGTTGCACTCTTGCAATTGCCAAGGCCAGCTGCTACTTGAGGATTTCAATGTTTATGCTTAATTCTAAATATTTCTATATTCAACAATGCAATCTACAAATTTCATATTTCTTGTACTTTTTAAATTTTACAATAAGTTTTGTTGTAATATTTATTTCTAATTATTCATTGATGGTAAATCCCAACATTAGTGATACCTCAACTAGTGACCAATGAACCCTGTTTTTATGGTTTATTTTTAATGTACCTAAAATGTATTACCTGATACAATATTATAAACTGAATTCTAGCATAAAAGACAGAAATGATTACATTTCATTTATTTTCATTCTGACAAAAGATCAAAAATTGATTCTATGCAATACAAATTTTCGAATTTACCGGTATCAATTACATTACTTTAAAATTGCATAGAATTAAATCTTGATATTTTGTTAAAATGAAAATAAATGAAATATCAATCTGTGGAAAGAAGATGTAATGATTTTTTAATTTAGGAATTTTGTGGAGAGAGAAAATTTATTAATTATTTCTTAGAAATACAGACTAAATCTTATGACTGGCTACCAAATCCTTGTACAAAAAGTCCACATGATAATATTAGTTTAAGTCTTACAGAAGGAGAATAATTAACCGAAGAATTAAGACAATCGCACAATGAGACTAAAACATTTTGAAATATCTATTGAATTGTTTTCGATACTAATTAGAAAGAAATTTTATTATAATTTTCCATATACTATTTTTGTAAGTAAAAGTTTTCCTAGGCAAAGGAAAGAAACTCAACTGTGTTGAAAATAAGAAAATAATATATATCTGATAAATAATAAAAAGTAACAAAATGATTTAAATATATATATTTTTAATAAGTTGTCAATAGTATCATCATATTTTTAACTAACTTTTTTATATCTCTAGACAAAATTCCCGCATTCATTTTCTGTGTTTTTACGAAATTCAGTAGATTTTTAAGATATTCTATGGATAATAAAAGACGCGACCTTGCAAAAATACCAAATGGTATTGATAAGTTTTTCAAAAATAAATTGTATGATGAAAGGATGTCGTCACTGAAAACTACTGATATTGAAATTTCTTCATTTATTAAGCCTTATTAATACATTATAATAGAATAAATATGAAGCGAGCATCATTGCATCAAGTCCAAATACTCCTAATATCAGTCTTAGAAGTCCTTATACTGATGAAACTGATTTCAATGCAAAAACACTAAATAATTCGATAACTAAACCTCTTGAATCTAAAATTCCACAAATCATTGACAAGGATTCAAAACTTCCAAATACCAAAATAAATAAAGAAAATTTACATAGTCCAGTATCCATAAAAAATGATTCAGATAATAAATCCTACGTTCATTTAACTTCTACCAACAAGCAGGAAATTATTAATAAAAATTCTAAACCTCTTGAATCGGAAATACCAGAAAATAGAACTAATATTTATTCTCCGGTCAAATCTAAAATACCAACTTTCGGGTCAAATTTATCTCCAAAGAAATATACAACCAACGACAAATCAAATTCAAAAGAACCGCCAATTATTTCACCACGTGTCAGAGATTCAAGAGAACGAATGCATTCACCGGTTCCATCAAGAAAATCAGCACAGTCTTCTGATTTCTCAGGAAACGAGTTAGATTCAATAGAACCACCAATTATTTCACCTCGTGTCAGGGATTCAAGAGAACGAATGGAATCACCGATTCCTCCTAGAAAGTCTACACAATCTTCCGATTTCTCAAATATGTTCCACAACCCAAATAGCGATGTGGAATCCGGAAAATATTTCAATGATACCCAAGATTTTGTTGACAAGTCAAATGAAAATTTTACCTTGAATCAATATTTAAAGATATTCGAAGTTATCCATGATAAATTTAAGGAAATTGGCAACTACCGACACGATTACATTGAAGGAGTGAATAAAACAGAAATTTCTAGAAAAGAATCACTTTCTGGAATTGAAAACCTTCTGAAATCTGAATATATCACATTAAAAGCTTTTTCAAACGTCAAATTGCTCGACATTGTCGCATTTATGATTCATTGGCTGCCGAAAATGTGCATTGAATTAAATCTAGATGCGTCAAATCTCAATAATGTCGGTTTTAAACAATTATTTGAAAGAAAATCTCAAGTGGACTTTGAGGAACTGAATTCAAAAATTACGTAAGATGCATTTTATTGTCGAAATTCTTAAATTTTATGTTTAATTACATTAAATGCCCATTTGAAACAACATGGTTACAAAATGTAGTTACTGTTACCATGACTAATAGCCAAAAGTTCAAATTAAGTTTTTAATGCGTAATATAGTATAAAAATTTTTAAAAAATAAATACTTGGTTAAATTGGATAAATTGTATGCATCATTCGATCGAAAAAGTCGATTTTCATATGTTTGAAATAAAAATGTCATGTTGCATAGTAAAATTAAAAGCTTATGTTAAATTTAAAATTCTAAAATAATTTTTACAATAAATTTCTATTTTAAATATATTTATAAAATTGAATTTATTTTATTATTATTCGATAAAGAAAATTCGATTTTCAGATAAAATTGAAATAAAAATATCAAGCTGTCGATTACAATTTAAAACCAGTGTAAATTTTAATGTATTATTAGCCACTGATTACATCACAATGATGGGAGTGAAGTAGATAATATTTGATTTGGCAGCACTTGGATGTCTGCTACATGGCACGGTACTCCACCAACTTCTATGTTGGTGGGCGAATTTATGCCAGTGATGACTCCATTAGACTGGCTTTATAACCATCTTCTAACTAGATACTACACGATCCTCCTCGACACTTCTTTGAAATCTCAACTGATATTTAAATAACCTCTTTGAAGGAGCTGTGCTATGATTCTTGACGTCTTTGGGTAAAATATTGTACCAGAAAACAATGTCCCGTGGGCCCAAACGACTCCTGGCTGCATGTGATTTTATTGTCAGGTGGTTTCTCTCTACGACCCCATCCCCATTTCCATTATATTTTTAATAGGTGAAACTTCAAACATTAGGTGAACTTCAAACACAGATAGCACAGAAATATATAAAGAACGGAAAGATTAATGTTGATGCGATTATATAGAGGCGAAGCTGTTATGTTCCACAAATTGTTACAATTCATGAGTTTAGAGTACATTTTTTAGTTTTGAAAAAAGCATATAATGATGATAATTAAACCATATAGTTTTTTGTTTATTTCATCAATAATGCATATGTAATTTTAATTTAAATCATTAAAAAACTTAATAAAATTAAATAACATTAAATCGGCATGTTTCAGGCACTACAAAATATATAAAATTTCTACCCCGTTATTTCAAATAAGAAATGATATAGATATACAATAAATAGCTGTGTTTCAGTGGCGTAGCTATGGTGGGGCGGGGAGGGTGGGTCGCCCCGGACGGCACTTGCTCTAGCTACGCCACTTCTGTGTTTAAATGTGAAAGTATTAACAAAACCCTTCAATTAGCTATTCATATTTTGAATAATTCAATAAATCAACCAATGAAAAGAAATCAATATTAAAAGAAAAACGAAATAAGTTAGTAAATGCAATTACTTTTTATTGTAATGAAGAACCAAATTATCAAAAAAATGTCTGAAAATGATCCTACTAAATCACTGACATCTTATAATTTTATTTCTGCAAATAATGAATCTTTAATTAATTTAAATAATAAATTAAAGTACATTATTTTTCTAAATAAATAAAACTACAAGAAGTTGACCGTTTCTAGTTTAATGGAACAATATATTCTAGTCAAAGTATTCTAGGAGCTATTGGCTTATATAAATTCTTTATAACAATATGTAAATTTAATTTTAAAAATTTACAAGAAAATTAAAATTAACAGAAACACTACTAATAAATTATCATATAATAAATTTAATTTTAAATTTTGTTTTTGTTAGCATATGTGAATTAAATTTGTCAAAAATCATTTGAAAAAGGCAGTGTCGAAAAATTGTGTCAAATATAAAATTTTAGCACTTCATTTATTTTCATTATGACTAAAGGATCAATTTTTTCTTCCTATGTAACAAAGATTTAATTTTTAGGCGTTATGAAAATAAATAAAACAAAAAACCGATTAAAGGTGAACAAAAAAATAAAAGATTATACTTTAAAAAATAAAATAAATTATTAATCGATATTAAAAAAAGATTATATTTTATTAATCCAAAGTCTATCCTGATTTTTTCCAAATATTTATTAAGAGGCTTGTTTTATTTTAAGAAAAACGTTATGTACAACAAATGAAACGAAGAAGCTTTGGAATCAACTAAATGAGCATTTCGATAAATTAATGCAAGATAGATTCTTTTCTAGTCGAGACGTATCTGACATTTATTCGTCTTTATTAATGCCTCTTTCTTCAACTGATAGCAATGAACATCAAGTAAAAATAATCTTATCAATTAAAAAGAATCAATTTTTACTAAATATTTCTAACCAGGTATCACAAATCTTGGAATGGTTATTAAGTCTAATTGAAGCTAAGTATAAACCCGAATACGTTAAACAAGAATCCGGACCGGATATACCGGTGTTCAGTGACGATGAATCAGCTACTATATCAAGCATCGTTCAAACAAAAAGTAATAATCAACCAAAAAATGGTAAGTTGAAATATACTTCGGAAATTCTATATATTTTCATTTACACCCCCCTCCCCCCATCATATTCTTATTATTTCCTTTCGGATTAATTCAATATTTTTTATTTATTTAACAAAAAAATATTGATCAAATTTCAAAAGAAATGTAGGTTAAGGTAAAAGAAATTAAAAGTCACAATATCTCAATGGCGCAAAGAATAAAACTTTTCTTCCCATTATTTGTCGCGACATACAAAATGTGCTTTTTGCTTAAATTTTCTTTTCTTTAAGTTTTATTTTCATCCTATTCAATCGAAGCTGTTTTCTCCAATTAATTGAAAACTCTTGACGTTTTATAAGAAAAAAGTAAGAGAGATTTTGGAGACACAGAAATACGATCTAGCATTTATATGGACCTGTAGAACAATAATTAGTACTCTCTAATTTTAATAACAACACGAACCAGAGAATGTTAAATATTCCATTATTCAAAACAAAAATGAATTTAATAATTTAGGTTGTATATATATATAAATTATTATTATTTATTATCAGTAAAACTTTATTTTTTTGATTATCTTTGATCTGATTTTTGATGATATTTCATTTATTTTTATTTTGACAAAAGATCAAATATTTCTATTTTATAAAACATTTTTTCAGTTGATTTAATAGGTAAGTAACCCGTCAAAGCAACCCTATTAAAAAGACTTCCTCCAATATGTACATCGCCATAAGGGCCAATGACAAAAGGACTCCATCAATATTTATTTAAATTTACAAAATAATTTTTTTACCAATGAAACATTACAAATAATTACCCAATTTTTTGAAACCTTTCAAATATTTGAATTCGAAACCCTTTTAATTTCAACAAAACACTTGATAAAAGCAGAGCCGAAAATTTGTGTTGATTATAATAAAAAGAAATTAATGTTTTTATAAAATGAAAAAATATCAACTATAAAATAAAGATCAAAAATTATAAAAAATAAATTAAAAATTAAATCGATAAAATATTTCCAGCATTCTAATTGTATTATGCCCAGTCGACAAACAATCCATTGGCATTTCTAAATATAAACATAATATACAATAATATAAAAAATTAAAATTTCATTATATAAATAAATGACAACTCCAAATAATAAAAAATATATTTTAACCCTACACTGCATATTGTATCACTGGTGATACACAATTATCTTATTAGAATAAAAACTGTCTCGCTCTTGATCTCGGTAAATGTTCTCTCATATTACATTGTATTGGCTATATTTGCAATATAATACAAAAAAACCGTAATGTAATTCTCAATAGTTTTGTATTACCAAATCAATTTTTAAAACGTCTTACAGTTTAAGTGAAAGTTTTTTTCCTATCAAATATAAAAAGTCATGCAGTGTAGGGTTAAGAAAAAGATTTTCACCATAATTATTATCAAATTCTTAATACCAAAACCAATGATAAGATTTCTAGAAAGTTTAAATGTTCGGTGTTGAGATCGTTAGGGAATTCCAACAGTTTCAAAATCCTTAAAATTTTTAAATATTGTTTAAATATGCTTTTAACTTCAATAGAACTAGTTTCTGATTTAATTAAAGAATTAAATACAAAATACACCGGATAGATTTACTGTCCTGACTGCAAGCGAGTTCAAGAGCACAATCGGTTGAAGCGTAAGAATAATACTGTTGAGCATAGAAAGAAATGTAAAGGGACGTAAAATTTAAATGAGATTTTCAAATTGTCTATAAAACTTTGATAATTGTCGGGGAAAAATAATCTATGAAGCCTTTGTGATAAAATCACAATTCCCTACATTTAATATTCAATCAACAACAAATTTATTGAGATCCAGCAATTAAGTCATACAAATACATAATTCTCTATGAGTGATTATGGAATAACACTTAATTAAAATCACAAAATGGCGAATTTTATTAATTTTGATCAACAACATGGTATTTTTATTTTAATGTTATCTGAAAATCGACTTTCCTCTATCGAATGAAGCATAATTTGTTTAATTTGGACCAATAATTCTTTTTAAACTGTTATCTACTATATAATAAAAGCAAAAATATTGTCATTAACCCTTAAAAAACTGAAATAGAATTACGAGGAACCGAAGTTCCCAACCAAACTGACCGTTACAAGAAAACCACGTGTTTGATCGTGTTCAAACCTGCAAGTTGTGGTGGGGAGTTTATAGACGAAAAACGGTCTTACTAGTTGGAACGCGAACATGTTTTGATTTGAATTGAATGGGGTTTTTATGATGACCGTCTGTAAACGGTTTTAGTGGTTAAAGGGTTAAAGAGTTATTGAATTAAAATAAGTATGAATTAAACCACATTCTTTTTTTGAACATACAAATCAATGGCGAATTATGTATTTGAATTGATAACATGATTCCGTCATTTATGACGGGTTATAGCTAGTTAAACCATAGTTATTGTATAATTATTGATTTCTTTAGAGGTATTTTCAAAATATTTAATAAATTCATTTTATTGAGCCTAACCTAAGTTTCGTACAGTATTACATAAATTACGAGCTTTCTTTATCAATATAACTCTTTTCAAGGACTACATTAACCCATCAATAATTGGATTTATTGTTGACTTTGAAACTTCAAAAAATTCTTCCTATGAAATTTGACTTTATGTATGCTCTAATACAGAGCTTTCCAACCGGTGTGTCGGCAGCGCTGCATAGGTGTGTCGCGTGAACATAATGAAAAGCCACAGAGTCCCTTAATCTTATAAACTTTTTACCGATTGTTAGACTGAAATACAATACACATATATAGTCCGTCGTGTTTTAACTGATGGTGAAATTATATGCTTAAAATATATTTATTTGATGTTTTCGTTTATTCATTAAAATGTGCCATATTTTTTTGTTATTTTCTTATGTGATTAAATTTATATTGAATTTCAAATATTCTTTCTTTTAAACATCTTTGTTAAAATTTTAAATGTTGAAACTTCACTTTTAATAATTTTAAAATTACCCTTTTTAATAAAATAAGCCGTTTTGTCAGAGATCAATCTGTCTTGGGGTTTTTTTTGACAAATTGAGACTTAGTACACAAATTCATAAAACACATCGACTATCATTAAGTTTCACTCCAAATTAGATTTAACCTTACTCTGCTCTTCATATCATTGTGACCCGAAGATATCAAATTCAATTTTTTTCTAGGAACTGAGGAAGGTTAAATAATTTCATACTTTACGAAGTGGAAAGGGGCATTGAATTAGAATCACCACTTAATTTAGCTAAACTATATCTATTTTTTTTTATTAAAAAGAGCTCGAAGACTATAAATCAGTAATATATAAAAAACATCGATATATTACTGATTTATAATCTTCAAGCTCTTTAATAAATAAAATGGAAAAAAAAATCATTGGTGAAATTGGAAAAATGTTCTTAAAATATATCTATGAATTTAAACATTGAATTTAACCCCACAAGTAATACGAAAGTGACAAAATCAGAAATATGCATAACACTCAACAATTAATGCAATATTTAGAATATGCTCCTTTGGACCTTTAAACTCCTTCAATTCTAGCTAACATTTACACAACTAGTTTGCGGTGAAATTTGGGAGTTATTTTGATTAACCACAAAATCTTGATTTTTTTTGACTAAACTAACTTTAGAAGTTGACTTAATTTTTTAGACCTCTTTTTATACCGCTACCCAGAAGTTTTCATTGGGATTGATGTCAGGAGACCAACTAGGTCACATGGAAAGGAGCTGTTTATTTGACATTAATCGTAATTATTTTTCTACTACCCTGTTTAATTAGATAAATAACAATGGTTAGAATAAGCAATTAAGACAACAAATTCTACTTTAAATATTTTTTTTAATCTATGCAGACAATAAAAATAAATATGATTTCAATTTAAAATTTATAGTATGGTTACGATGTGTGTTTTCTATAGACTACTGACAGTAAATTACAGTACCGTAAAAGTTAAAATGATCTGGAAAATAATTCGATATGATCTACGTTTTTGTAACAAGTTACGAAGAATACAAAGGTGGAAGTCTAAAAGAATACTTCAGCAGTTTTAATGTCCTATGAGAGTTATTTGCACAAACAAATGCGGCAACTTCAACTTTACGTATTTTAATTATAAAACACTGTTTCTATACCTTGCTATATCATAAATTGATAGTATCGTAGAATTTCTCGAGTACTTGAATCTTTGATAGGATTTCATAATATGAACTTTATTCAATTTTTATATATATTACTAAAAGAAAACTTCTAAATAATCAAAAATTATAATCAAATTATAATCAAAAATTCTTTCCAGATATCATTTAAACAATTTATAATATTTAAATACAACATCCCTCTTTCGACAAGAATCATTCTGATTGGTTTTTTTCTCACTCGTTCTGGGATTTTACGCACTTCTATTATATAATGTTTTAAAAAGTCTTCAAAGCCTGAATCAATGAAATTAATAGACAAAAATGTATCCAGTAATAGTGATTTTGCGATTTGTAGTTGTAGTTATTTCTTGACTGCAGTAACCAATCAGAATTAAGTATTCATATTATTTCAAAAAATATTTATCAATTACTAGCTTTTGTGATATTCATTTTTAGTAATTTCTTAATTATTTATTTTACTCACCATACGAATTTATAGTATTTAATTATATTTACATTTTTATTAATTATATTTGTAACAAGTTATAGCAACTTTTAATAAATGAATATATGATTATACAATCATATTATCATACGTGGGATTTCCCATTTCAATCAATCATTCACTTTTTTCGTCTTTTGTCAAGGTGTACATCCTGTTGAGAAAGCATTTAATTTAGTGACTGTATGTTATCCTAGAATCTATGATTCGATATTTGGAAATATATATTTGTGCCAATTGTCAGTCTTGGAGGAAGAATCCCCAAACCAATAGGTATTCCTAAGTCTTCCAAAATTATTTTTTAAAATAACAAGTAAAACGTGAGTATTAGGATTCTAATAAACAGTCTAATAAACAGTCGAAAATTTCCCCATTCATCATTACTTTTACACTAGGTCTTCCCTATAGCTTGTTATATACAATTTCTACCTCTTGCCCGTTTCAATTGTTCCAATTCTTTCCACTTCCTCTTCAAACTTTTCTCTCACTAGGAACCTGTATACTTTCTCACTTACCCTTCCTACAATCCTCCACTTTTCTACCCTTGAGGATATCCCATCCACTTTTCTGTTAGTATATGGCTCCAACCAACTCCTCTACTGGTGGAGCCCTTTTGTTTGGGTACGTCCTACTAAAATTATCTTCATTTGTCTCTACGCACGATTCCATTTCCTCTTCTTCTTCGATTCCATTAATCCGACTGTATCTGTTTCCTGTCGGTCTTTGTTTCTCTATCGTTTTCTTGTAACTCGATAACCAAAACATCTTGGCACTTTTTTATCTGGACAATTTCTACTTATATATCCGCTTCTGTGACACGTCCAGCACTCTATCTTACTTACTGGACAGTCTATTTTCGTGTGGCCTATTTTGTGGCATAACCAGCACTCTGGTTCTTCTCGTCGCCTGCTTTCTCTTTCATTTTTCTGCTTGTACTGTCCTCTTCTCTGTGGATCCTGATAGACCACTATTT
>CAUHTR010005664.1:0-25830 GCA_959609185.1 Schmidtea polychroa | reverse complement strand
AAATAACTAACAAATATTCAACCACTTTAAGATCTTAACAGTCGAATGCTGGCTAGTTGATGGGTAGCCTCAGCTGCCCAATTCCATCTCTCGTGATAAATTTACCACATAGTTGTGCACTGACACTCCTCTTTTTCACTATCGTTTAATATGATTTCCTCTATTTGTTCCGTTTTCTTTGATTTTCCCAATCCCTTGTCTGACTAGGCGTTCTCAGACTTCTGATTCAACTCTATTGCATATTCCTTGGTACACTGGAAATCACATCACTTGCAAAAATATCTGCAAACTTGTAAACATGGCGTATGAAAACTCATATTCACCTCTGGAGATCAAATAAGTCTATACACAGAAACTGTTTACAAGTGCATTGGTAAACCTTTAGCTATTTTAACTTGTAATGGAGTAAAGACTTTTTTTACGGATGTCTAACATTTGAATAATATAAACATTACAAGCTTTGTGATACCCAGTTCAAATTCCAATAGTAGACTAGTTTCGAGCTTATGGCTCTCATCAGTACTGTGCAGGAGACGCGAAGATTTCTCTTCGCGCCAGGTAAGTATACAATATTGCTGATTCAACTCTATTGCATACTTTCCCTGGTACACTGGAAATCACATCACTTATAAATTAGCTAATTCACAGAAAACATATATGCAAACTTGTAAACATGCTGTATGAAAAATCATATTCACCCCTGAAGACCAGAATAATCTATACACAGAAACTGTTTACAAGTGCATTCGTAAATCTTTAGCTATTTTAACTTATAATGGTGTAAATATTTTTTACGGATGTCTAAGATTTGAATAATATAAACATTACAAGCTTTGTGATACTATAAAAGTTTACAATATCAGGATTATTTATTTATTTTACGAGAATTTAGTGTCAAATGTGTGAAAATTTAAGTATTTAGTTTCTTCGCTTGGTTTTTTAAATTCGTATTATACCCATGAATTACTGTAATACGGAAATTGATTGTACACAAATGTAAAATCAATCAAAGCTACTTCCGCTTCCCACTCAAATAAATTGGGTTTTGAAATTCAACTTTAAAATTACTAGCATTATTATCAGTATAAATAAGAGGACAACTATTACTAGGTAAAATCATATAAAACTGGTTTTCCTTTATAATATTTATTTAATCAATTGGTTTTCAGATATCCAGCCAGGAATTTTATAACCATGTCATTTCACATAGTATAGTTTATATTTCCCGTTTGATTTAGTTTTTTAAATCTCTTGAATTCTGAAGATTGTGGGTGATGAAATGACTTGTAGTTCTTCTTCGTAGAATTTTCTACTGACTTGATCGTTTTCATTATCTGTAATAAAGTACATGACCGGATTTTGATTAGTATCTATTTTTGATATTTTAAAAACTTCATCACTCCAATTGTTATCAAAATTCTTGATTAAATGAGAAGCACTGATTTTACTTATTCTAACATGGTCTCCAACTTTATATTTCGGCTTTTTCTATTTTTGATTTATCTTGTTGTGATATCCAAGTGTCAATATTATTTTATGAATAAATATAAAAAAAATTATTTACTCTTTTTGCAAGTTTTTCTACACCACCAAAACCATATGGATCTTTCGGGTTTGTCCAAATCGTTTTGAGATTTCTCTAATATTTTCTTCTTTGATTTGAATTTTTCGAAAATGTTTCCTTCATTATTACAACACGATGTTAATATATTTAAATCTAAATTATGTTTATCCGGTAATGAATTCTTAGCACTCATTATATCCATGATATTATATTTTAAGAAGACTTTAATAGCGAAATTGTGCTTATAATCGATAATATAATTGGAATTAATGTACCTAAAAAACCGCCTTGTTGTTTATAGATTAATATTCTAATAAGATTTCGATTTATTTTGTTAATTAATGACAAAGAGATCTTTTATGTCTTTGTAATACAAATTTTTTAGCTTTACTAATATTTACTAATATTTACATTACCACCCTAACCCTAACCCTAAGCTTGTAATATACTCGTCCTTTTATTATTTGGAGCCTTTAGCAAGGCGTTAAAATATGGTAAGCTACGTTGTAATTTCATTGTCAGTGACGTATTTTATTAATTAATTTGTTTATTATTTAATTATTGATTTTTTAGTCTTATTTGCAGTGTTTTCATTCCGTTTAGTATTTCTTTTATTTTCTTCATTTTGCTTTGTAACTTTTTCACGTTGAACAATAACTTTTTTAAATGACATTTAAAATAATAATAAAGTATTTCATTTTCTTTATAAATCGTAACACCTTTTTCATTGAAAATATCTGTTCTAACTCGTAAATCATCTGGACTGTATGATGATATAATAATTTCCAACGAATTACTTACATAACCAGGTCACTAGACCTTGATATCTATTGAATGATGCGGGAATGCTTGTATAACTAAATTAAGTAAGTATGTTTGTCTTCTGTGTCAACAGTATCACTTAAACTAATAATTCTCCCTTTTGTAGATTACGCAATTCAATGTACTATAAATAGTATAACGATTGTGTGTTCCACTTAGATTTTTGAAGTGAATAAAGATTTCTGTGAAACTATGTCTTCTTCTAACATGGCGACCACGCCAGGACTCCAGAACTATATCAAGCCACCTAATCAATATCTGCCAAATGGTGATTTAGAAATTTTTATTTTGGAATTGAAGAGATTTTTCGAAGTCACTCAACAACCGCAAGAAACTCAAGAAATTGTTACCAAGGCTTTTCTGTCGGTAGAGTTGATCCAGAAATATGAAGAAGTACAGAGCGATTATTCAGGCTATGAAGAAAGATTAAGAAAAGCGTTCGAGCCAAGGAAAAATCTAGCAATGGATCTAGACGCAGCTTTAAGATATCGAAAAGGAAATGACTCGTGCACCGAATTTTTCAATAAAGTGGAAAAGCTCGTCGACAATGTTCTTCGACACAAATTAACAAAACCGGCATTAATGTTATTTTTAATGCAGAATGCAATGGAAGATATGGAAACAAAAAAGAATTGAAATTAAGAGAAGTTAAATCAGTAGATAAGGCTAAGTAAGTGATATCAAGAATGGAAGAAATTCAAAAAGAGCTTTCAAGTGAACAATCATTAGCATCTCTACATGAAAATAAATCAGATGCGGAGACAGTCAAAAGTCCGAGAAAAACTCAGTTGTACCAACAGAATAAGACGCCAATATTTTCTAACTCTAGAACCAATGAGGCCGTGAACTTTAATATGCCAAATAAAAGTGACTGGAAGAACGGGACCAGGCGATTTAAACTGCAGAGATGTTGGGCGTGTGGAGAGCAAGGACATATTCGGGCAGAATGCCCAAACGTAAAATGCTCTCAATGTTCTAAAAATGGTCATTTCAAGTATCAATGTTGGGACGTCAGAAGAAATTCAGTTAAAACAGAAGCATATTACAACGGAAGAAATTATGATAGAAATCAAAAACAATTTGGATCCAGAGGACAATATCAAAGCAGAAACCAATCTTCAGACAGAGGACCACATTGAAGACAATGCAATGCGATATACGACTACGAATACGAGGAAGGAGAGCTGATTCAACAGGATGACATGCAAAAAGATTGCGAACAGCTAAAAGGGGAGGCTCCAGTTTCAAGGGAGTTGCTAGGAGCCATAAATTTGGTTTAAGTAAGTATATTGTTGACACAGAATGTTTGAATTTGAATGCTTGTGATTTCAAGATTTCCGTAATGAATGAATTTAAAGATGATTTAAAAATTAATGATGTAATTATGAATGATTGTGAATGTTTTGACTTTGAAAATTATTTTGACTATAGTTTTTATGAAATTAATAACAAAATTGATAAGATTATGAGTATCGATATAATTAATAATAAAGTTAATGAAAATAAAGAAAGACCTTTTGCACCTAAATTCGTTTATGAAAGAATGAATGGCAGACCTAGTGTAGGTATTTGGCTGGAAATTAAAATAAAAGTTGATTGTCTTTTGGATACCGGGGCTAGAATAAACGTGATTAGCGAAGATGTTGTTAGTAAATTAAAGATGCGTGATAAAATAGGGGAATCCAATATTATGGTTACATGTGCAAACGAGAGCACACTTAAAATCATAGGAACAATATTACTAAAAGTGAGAATTTCGGGATTAGAATTGGTAATATGATTCTTTGTGGCAAATAAGATTAACCCGAGCGTAATTGCAGGCGTAGAAATGATGAATTGTTTTGATATTAAATTACAGGCAGTAACTAAAGTAAAATTAAAAAATCAATTAATGAATTTAGAGGAAAACAATTTGAAAGGAATTATCGACCCAACGATTAATAAATTACTTAAAAAATTTTCGGATATATTCACGAAAAATAAATGGGATGTAGGAAAAACACAGTTAATTAAACATAAGATAGTTACTAGAGGTAGCCCAGTGACAATTAATCCTAGACGTCAGCCGATTCATATTGCTCACAAAATACAAGACATGCTAAAAGACATGGAAGAAGCAGGAATTATAAAAAAATGTGACTCGGTGTGGAATAGCCCATTGGTATGTGTGTTAAAAAAGAATAAATGAGATATTAGAATATGTTTGGATTTTCGGGCACTAAATGCAATTACGGAGAGACCTCGATTTAGAATACCAAACATTGAAGAGATGATGGATATCTTAAATGGAGCACAGATATTTAGCACTATCGATCTTGGTAATGCCTATTATCAAGTGGAATTAGAAGAGGAATCAAAAATAAAGACTGCATTTTCAACAAAAGATGGTCAATATTGTTTTACCCGAATGCCTTTTGGAATTGCAGCTGCCCCAGCAACTTTTCAAAAATTAATGACTCAAGTTTTGGGTGATCTTAATTAGAGAGAAGCAATTGTCTATTTAGACGATATCCTTATATTTGCAGACAATGAAATCGAACATAAAAAAAGACTAGAAAGAGTTTTTCGAAAGATTCAAGAAGCTGGTTTGAAAATAAGCTTAGAAAAATGTTGTTTTAACAAACTAGAAATAAAATTTTTGGGACACATTATAAATAAAAATGGTATTAAGACAGATTATGAAAAGATAAAAGCAATGCAAAAATATGAAAAACCAAAATGTATTAAACGTTTAAGAAGCTTTCTAGGCTTAACAAATTATTATCGAAAATTTGTTAAAGATTACGCCAAGTATGCAAGACCATTAGAAAGGTTATGTGGGTCTAACAAAGATAAACTTATATGGACTGAAGAATGTGAAACAAATTTCAACACCCTAAAGAAAGCGTTAACGTTTACCCCAGTACTAGGATTTCCGGATTTTCGAAAAACCTTTATTTTAGATACAGATGCTAGTTTCGATACGATTGGGGGAGTGCTTTCGCAGTTGAGTAGTAATGGACAAGAACAAGTTATTGCATATGGATCAAAGACAATGAATAAGCACGAAATCGGTTACTGCATTACGCGAAAGGAATTGCTTGCAATCTATCATTTTACTCAGCATTTCAAACACTATCTATATGGAAAAAGATTTACTTTAAGAACCGATCATAAAGCTATAACCTTTATGATAAATACAAAAAAGCCAATTACAGCACAATTCCAGATATGGATTAACTATTTAAGTGGGCTAGATATCAAATTAGAATACAGAAAAGGAGAATTGCATGCTAACGCAGATGCCCTATCAAGGAAAGACTGTACTTCATGTAGTCAGTGCCAAACAGTTCATGAAAACGCCAAGGTAGATAAAAATAAAACTAAAATATTGGCCATAGAAAATATGAACCAAGAAATAAAAGTAAATAATGAAGGTGTAATTTTTAATATACATAAAGACTTATGTCACGCAGGGGTAAAAAAAATTTACGAATATGCACAGAAAAATATGAAAATGAAAATTAGTGAAAATGAAGTTAGAAGAGTGATTGAAAATTGTGAACAGTGTCAGAAACGGAAGACGTGGACAAGACGAACAAAAGAACCACTGATTAAACAGAGTACAGATGAAGTTTTCAAAGAGATATTTATTGATTTCTGCGGACCATTTAAGAAAACAATTCATGGAAAACAATATATTTTAGCTATAATTGATCAATTCAGTAGGTATATATCATTGACGGCAGTTGCTCATCAGGATGAAAAGACGACGGCAAAGATTTTAAGAGAAAATTGGATTTTGAAATTTGGTGCCCCTAAAATCATTCACTCCGATAGAGGAAAAACATTTGAATCTCAACTCCTTTTAGAAGTGTTGAAAACGCATCATATTACAATAATATATTCAAGCCCATATCATCATAGTACAAACGGTTTAGTTGAGAGGCAATTTAGAACTATAAGGGATGCAATTGCAATTACGTTAAAAGACAAACGGCATAAAGATTGGGCAGAAATATTGCCAGATGTGGGATTTATGTTAAATGCGACGATACTGCAGACAACCGGATTTTCGCCCTCTGAAATAATATTTGGGCGGAATATTTGTAGACAATGGATGGAAAAAGAGAATGTGGATATAAAAAATAATGATGCTAATAATCGGATAAGGGAGATCGTGGAGGGAATTAAATAAAAACAAAACATAGAAAAGAATTTAATTACACAAAATTATAGGAATTTTGAAGTTGGATTGGTTAAAAAAGAAAATACTAGAAAGATGGATGAACGTTATGAAATAACTGGAAAACGACATGACAGAAGCTATGTTCTAAAGAATAAGCAAGGCAAAGAAATAATTCGAAATGTAGAATGAATCAAAAGTTTTAAATGGAGGGGGATGTAAGATGATATAATAATTTCCAACGAATTACTTACATAACCAGGTCACTAGACCTTGATATCTATTGAATGATGCGGGAATGCTTGTATAACTAAATTAAGTAAGTATGTTTGTCTTCTGTGTCAACAGTATCACTTAAACTAATAATTCTCCCTTTTGTAGATTACGCAATTCAATGTACTATAAATAGTATAACGATTGTGTGTTCCGCTTAGATTTTTGAAGTGAATAAAGATTTCTGTGAAACTATGTCTTCTTCTAACATGGACATTGTTGAGTAAAGTCGAAAAATAAATACACATAGGCGGTCTTTTTTGCATCATGGAAAAATTTAATAAATTTATTTTCTATCATTAGGATAAGCCTGTCTTACGAGAAAATCAATTATAGTTGCGTCTCGGGGATTTGTGAAAATAACCAAATATTGTACATTCAAATTACGCGTTTGATTCCTTCCACCTGCTCATTGATTTTCAGTTATTGTGTACATCACCAACATGGTTGTGACCATGATTTCGCAGATGGTATATAGTAGAATAATCATGAAAGCGTTTAGGAAGCAGTCGATTCAAAATCAATAAGTAACGCTAGCACATTTAAATGACACACTCCTAAGTGCCAAGAATGATTATTTGTCGTGAATGAGAGTTTGTAATCAAATTAATTAGGATGTTATGGCTCATATTTACATACGAAGGAGCAATGGCAAAGAGTGCAGAATTTAAGAAAGAGAACAGTTAAAATTTATTTGAAAAAAATTAATTAATTAAAATTAAAATTGATAAAGAGATAAAATGAAATAAAAAAATAAAATAATTAAATAATCCGATTGTTTAAATCAATCAATTAAATGTGAAATGTATGCACTCGGTTATGTGTGTATGGTAAATCAAAATTATCCGCATTCAGATTGGATAACGTGATGGCGAATGCGTAGACGGACAACTAAAAGCTGTATAAATATCAACGGAAAATTCATCTGAAAACACTGAAATACTTGCGATTAATTTGCTCTTAGTTTTTTGATGTTCATGACTTCTATGTCTTTATGTTAATTTGGTTTTATGTATAATGTAATTTTTAAGGTAGCAAATTTTAATGTGTAATTAAATTTTCTTTTAACTTTCTTTTTGATCATTTCTTTGACATTTTACCATATTCTTCAGAGACAGCCCAAAAATGACAATGTATCCAATTGGCTAGCTTAAGAACGTGCGGGAATGCTTTGAGCAGTTTCTCGTTCAGGCCCTGAAATTTAAGGCCCGTTGATAGACAGCTCTGTCGAAAAATTAGGGTTGTAAGCAGGCGGCCCTTGTGCCATGCTACAACATAGTTTCTGGTAGATTGATGTCAACATTTGATGGCCATAGAATTGTTTTTAATGAAGGATCTTTAGAATACGGGTCTGTTGGGAATTCAGTGGAATATCCAGGCGGCCCTTTTACCATGCTACGAGATGATTTCTAGCAGATTTGTTACCATTTGATGATAATAGAACGGACATGAAGTTTTTCTTGTCGGCTAGAATCCATGTGGAACAGAGGAGGAGGTTCTGTTCACCTGAGGCCTGGTCATCGAGAAATGGATTGACCCGTGCAGATAGAAAACCTGGTTCACCGTCAGGTCAACCAAGCGGAGGAAACCTCATGTACGACCCCGCTAGAACACTCAAGAAATGGTAGGAAAAATCTAAAATTCACATAAGCGCCTATTTGTTTCATATTTAGTCAAAAGACTGTCCCGGGGACGTACTAATTAGGTCAAAATTGGAAATATGGGCGAATCACTGCTCAAACTGAATAACATTGATTATTATAGAAAATCTAGGGCAACATTTATGAACTGGGAAATAAAGGCAAATTCCTGCGCAAAATTTCGAAAGTAACATTGAATAACTTCCAGTAATGACGACCTTAGCTAATTGAATAAGGAATGACAATAGTCTAGGAAAGGGCTAGATAATGAAAAGTGACGTAAGACCTTCTATCGGCATTCTAGGACGAAAATGAAAATGTAATGAGGAGTAGTTCTAATAGTTAAGCTCACCTGCTCATTGAATTTCAGCACTGTGTACATTACCAACATGGTTGTTGCCATGGGTACGCAGACAGTAAAAAGTAAAATACTTATGGTGTTTAGGAAAGAGTCGATGCAAAATCCATAAGCTACCCTAGCACATTTAAATGACACACCCAGCACAAAAACCTAACTAAAAATATTAAGTTTATCAATTGTTGCAACCCAACTCACTTTTATTTGAACTTTAAACCTGTTGTTACAGTATCAACGTCAGTTAGTGATGAGTATCTTCAAGGTGAATTAAATGTTGCGGTTTTGATTTAAATACAGAAACAAATTTACATTTCACAAAATTTTTTGACCTAACTGAACCCAGTGTAAGTTTATTTGGTTAAAAGTACAATTAGAATAGTAAAAATATAATAATAGTATAAATCGCGCTTAGAGTTTTTAAGCATGAATATAAATTGATTTAACATTATGACTCGTACTTAAACCATTACACAAACCTTTAATTATTCTATATGTATAATATTTATATTTCTTTATTAATTTATTTGTACTTTCAATCAAAAAAATTATACGATTATAACTACTTTATTTTATTTGCTATAAAATTATTCTATTTTGTTGTTTAAACATGGTATTTCAATTGTTATATAAATAAATGTAAATTATTGACATTAAAAAATTGTTCCAAAATCATAATTTTACTATTTAGTAACTTACGATTTTATTGCGACCAAAATAAATTTTGATGGGCAATATTTTTGTTAAGAAAAAATCAAAGATTTCTAAACATGATGAATCAGTTTTGCAGCTGAAGCATATAAGGGATAAATTAAAAGTTTATCAAAAAAAAATCGATTTTGTAATAAGCAATGATCGTCTATTAGCCAAAAAGCTAATTGAAAAAAATCAAAAAAAGTATATTGTATTTTTGATTTAATTTTAAATTATGCAGTAAGGCTTTGCTATTATTGCGCAAAAAAAAGTATCAAGAAGCCCTTATTGATCGAGCACAAAAACAATTGGATAATATAAATCAAATGATTCAAGATATAGAATTTACTCAGATTGAAAGTCAGGTTATTAAAGCGTTAGATGATGGAAATAAAGCATTAAAAAGTCTTCATCATTTTTTAAACTTGGAAAATGTTGAATCAATTCTTGATGAAACGCAAGCATCCATTGAATATCAGAGAGTGAATAACGTAGTAATTCTGAAATCTTTAATTATTTAGTAGGAAATAGACAATCTTATTTCTGGAGGTTTGACAAAAGAAGAGGAAATGGATGTTGAGAGAGAATTAGACGAACTAATAGCTTATGAATTACCCAATGTTCCATCACATGAACTTTTCATTAATGAAAAATCAAGCACTGCTAAATCAAGTATTTCATTTATTTTTAACTCATATTGATGGTTTTTTAGACAAAATTAATTTAGCTAAAGAATTAATTGAAGCCAATTAAGAAATTTGATCAATTGTCTTTCTATTTAATTGTGTAATTCGAATTTAATAAAAAAATTTATATTTAATTGTATTTAAAATTCATTTTCTTTTTTACACAACATTTCATGAAATTAATGCTATTCTATTTCGAAATACCATATAATTATAAAAATAAAAAACAAAAGTATGTATGTTTATATCGCTGATTTTGACAACGCTTTCGATCAATTAGAATTTTGTGTCATACTTAAATTCATAAACGTCAATTTTCACTACAAAATTAACGGTGTTTTAATTACCCATTTTGAAAAACCAAGCAGTTAATATTTCCAACGGTTTGTCACTGAAATTAGTGCTATTTTATATACGCATTTCGGAAAAAAAGCATTTCAGCAGTTTAGTTAGTATTGAAATTTTAGTACTGTCATAAAAAACGTAACTTTGCAAGCGATTAAAATGACGTACAAATTGAATAATCAAAACTTAAAATACATAAAAACAGATTTTGTATGTATATTGTGCGGAGTCGAAAAGTTGAAGTGACAACTGAGAGGAAGATGCTATGGTAAGTTTCCTCAAGGAGTGGTAAAAATTGATGGTAAACGTGCATTAAGCTGAATTGTGTATGGACTCTTGAGAACCGCCAAACGACTATTTCAAACTGTTGGGGTTAGGCTCGGTAAAATTAATAGCCATAGGGGCTAATCGGCAAATAATAACTATCATAAATAAATTGTTGAGGATACCTAAATAACAAATTTATGAATGAATTACTTAGGGAAGATCGTCATGACAAAAGGGACGATCTATGGGAACTCAGAAAAGAAAACGGAAGCAAAAAATAATGAGAAAGAGGAATGAAACAAAAGAAATCAAACATGAAAACAAAAACAAAGGTCAGTACTAATTAATTAGTACAAAAATGAAATGTTGCATTCATGGTAAATTCAATCTCTGGTATGATCTCTGCCCAATATGTTCTACTTTTTTCTTTTAATGATGCATTTATATAGTCTCTTATTGTCCTGAATTGATGTTCTATCACACCATTTGTATTATGGTGATATGGACATAGCAGATTGTAAATCTTCTGCGAAACTTGTTTTTTTGACGAATGCCTTTTGATATTTTGGTCAACTCCTGTATATATCTCCCTGACATGTTTGTCTGAACATAAGAAACATTATTCTTTGATTGGTTTTCATCCTGAAATCTAATTGTAAGTTTCAAAATTGGTCTTTGAAATTAGTCAGAATTTCTGGGACAGGACCTTGCAATATGTCCGTAATTTCTGCACAAATGACATTGAATTTGCCCATTTAAATTCACATTGTCTCTCTGTGGTGATGGTGATGGTGAAGTGATATTGATCTTGAAAAACAATTTCTAGAAACATGTCCTTTTCTACAACAGCGATAACATTGTAACTCATTAAAATTTGACTTCACATTAGGAATTGCTCTTCGAAAATTTGTTCCTCTATCATCTTTTTGCCAATCTGTACTCAATCTCCTGGGTGCTCTTTCCGAATTACTTTTAAACCAACACTGGTTTGTATAATGACCAATTTTCTTACATATATCACATTGAATAACTTTAGCTTTCTCAGTGCCTGATGAATTTTGGCTTGTTCTGTTCACATTATTATCGTTTCTACATTTGGGTGATGGGCTTTTTGATCGTTGGAATCTATTTCCTGATTCCCAATTGTCATGGGTTGGGGTTATTGGTCTCTCTCTTTGTACTGCGATTATTGCAGATTTATTTTTAGAGCTCTTTAGATTCAATTCAATTTTCATAGCCTTTTTAACTAATTCATCGAAATTGTCATAGTCAACACAACATAATGCCGTCTTTATATCTTTATTTACTACTGACAAAAATTGGTCTTGAATCAGCTCCTGCATCTGTTTGGCTAATCCTAGTTGTTTCGAATCTTCTTCAAAGGTTTTGCTGACAAGGGTCGATAAATGATACGCAAATTCGCTCACTGTTTCCTTTGGATTTTGAACTCTATTATAAATTTTTCGGCGCATTAATCTCTTAATATCTCCTCCAAAAAGTTTTGGGAGCCAATGCATCTTTCAACCTGGTCCAATCATTGCCGATTATTTCCATGTCGATTTGTTGCCAAACCTATCTAGCTGCTCCTTTAAGATATAAGGGTAATCTTTGAATCATGATTGCTTGAAACCATCCATAAGTCTTTGCATACATATAGTAGTCGATCATAAAATCAACAAAAATAACTGGATCTCCTCCATACGGGCAATCTTTGACAACTGGCAATATCATTATTTTCTTTAACAACTGAAACTCTTAAATCTTCACTGCTCATTATAGGTTCCTTTTTATTTTTGCAACGTAAATTATATCGGTTCACTTTAATAAATTATTTTCTCAAATTGCACAAAATCTAAATTTCAAATTATTATTACAATAAATAATTTATCTTTTCACAATTACTTTAATTTCAGTTTATCACACTTTATTTTCACAATTTTCCTTTCAACAATCTTTTCACCACCTTTTGATTACGTCGAGCTCACCAAAATATGTTGGGTTATTGGGTTGGTGATAAAATTAGAATTCGTACTCTGATTCCAAGCGTGTCTTTGACTGAATCATAAATAACAATTAACACTGGAAACTTTATTGAATTTCACAAATATTTTCACAATGATACAATTGGCTAAACAAGCTAACTATCGATTATACCGTGCTTATTACAACAATAAGGTGAGGAATAGCACACTCGTATAACCTTGATTTGACAAATCTCTCACAACTGAAATGTAATAATTGGTAATTTTAACTGGTTATTTTCTGATTTGACTTGGATTTACTCGCCGAACTTTATTCTCTTATCAACTGAATAAACTCTTGCTGCTTCTCTTTAATTTCTCTTCTTCAATTTTTATTCAAATTCTCCAAATGAATTGAATATTATATCTCCAAATTATTTCCCAAATATCCTCTAACTGGTCCTTCCCAAATTGTTTTATCGATTGTTCTTTCTAAACTTTTCTTCTAAATTGTTCTCTCTATAGTTCTGCCTGCTTCTGCTGTGCTAACTCCCTTTACCTCGTCAATTTGTGGCACTTTTATCTTCAATTTCCCAATTTTCCCTGCAACCGTTATCTTTGACAGCTGTCGAGATATTTTCTTATTTTCCATTTTTGCGGCTCCGGCCTGTTTTTGTTTTGTTCCCGTTATCCCTGACAAGCTGTCAAGATAAGAATATTGTTGTTTTTCTATTTTCCCGATTTTGAAATTCCTTTTCCTTTTTGTACTAATTAATTAGTACTGACCTTTGTTTTTGTTTTCATGTTTGATTTCTTTTGTTTCATTCCTCTTTCTCATTTCTTTTTGCTTCCGTTTTCTTTTCTGAGTTCCCATAGATCGTCCCGTTTGTCATGAAGATCTTCCCTAAGTAATTCTATTTATAAATTTGTTATTTAGGTATCCTCAACAATTTATTAAAATAATAATTACCGGTTTATTTAAATAATTGTTGATTTTTGTTTTCAAAATTAATTGAGATTAACGAATTACACCCGTCTTTAATATCCTTATGAAAATTTCCTTAGCCTTTTTTTTCTCCCCATCCCTCCTTAACATCAGCGTTAACCAATCAAACCGATGCTTTCATTATACATTGAAAAGTGCAGATTCACAAAAATAAAATAAAATATTGATCATATCCATGATAAACTAAATAATAATAATATACATAAAATATTTGTACATTATTAGTACTACTACTTTATCAGTTTTGAATGCAAGATATTTATGTCTTACTACACAAACGTTTCTTCATAGACCAACGGTCGGCAACCTACGGTACGCGAAGTGATTTATTAAATTTACTAATAATGATAAAAATAGTGATAAAAAAAATTTAATCATTAAATACTAAATAAGTTTAGTTAATTTCATTTTTACTACCATATTAATTATTCAAATATTAAACTTGTTCTATTATTTAAATACCCATTATGGCGTGTTCCAAAAAAATGAAGTTTGATATTCGCCAATTTCAGTCTTCTTGGACAGATTATGGGTTTATTTTAAAAAATGATCGTACTATTTGCAACTTAATGAATGCTAGCGTCCTGAGTGTGGCACTTGATGAGAGTGTTGATATAAACGGGATACCCCGTTTGGCAATTGTCATTAGACACAGTGATTAGACAAGGAAACCGGCAAGCACACCAAATATTAAAACAATCAAAGAAATCGAACACGTTCCAAAAATAACTGCACTTCTGGCAAAATACGATAAACTCTGCGAACCAGTAACTTTCGATGGAAAATCTAATCACCCAACCGAAAACGCCATCTTTACTAATGGAAATCCAGTACATGCAAAAGTAAGACCACTAGATCCCAAAAAATAGAAATCACAAATAACATTTTCAACGAACTTTTGGAAAACTATATAGTCTAACATTCAAACTCAGAATGGTCTTCAGCACTGATGCTAAAACAAAAAGCTAATGGTGAATGGAGAGCTTGTGGCAATTACAGACTACTGAACAAAATAACAGAGCCAGATAGCTACCCACTTCCTATAATAAAAGATATAATAAACCGAATATTTGGTGCAAAATATTTCTCAAAAATAGACTTGCAAAAAACATATCACCAGATCCCAATTAGAAAAGAGGACGTCAAAAAGACAGCGATAACAACACCAATAGGAATGTTCGAATATAATAGAATGCATTTCGGTTTACGAAACGCCGCAGCCACGTTCCAACGATTCATGGACCAAACAATGAAAAACAATAAAAACACAATTGCTTACCTGGACAACATTCTAATTACAAGCCAATATAAAACAACACATTTAAAAGACGTAGAAAAAGTATTCGAAACGCTGAACAAAGCAAAAATTGAAAATAAACACAAAAAAATGTAAATTTATGAAAACAGAAATAAACTTCCTTGGTCACACACTAAACGACAAAGAAACACAGCCAATTGAAAACAAAATAACAAAAAATTACAAACTGCCAACAAACACAAGATTTCTTTTTACTTTTACCATTCTTACATCCCAAACTGTAGTAAACTACTAACACCACTAAATGACACTATCAAGACAAAACAAAATGTCACAATAAACTGGACACAACAAATAACCAGACGCTCTATCAGGAATCGAAGGCGATATAAACTCCCTGTAATTCGAAGAGATAATCGAATTGGATCAAATCAAATCCAAACAAAAAGAAACAATAAACAAACTCCCCATTAAACACAGTTTGAAACTACAAGCACACAACGGAGTATGGCACGACGTCTCCAACGAAAGCAACAAACGAATATTACTCACTGAGGAATTCCGCCAAAACTGCATCGAAAAGATACACAAGATTAATCACCCGAGAAACAAAGTAACATACGAGTTAATACATAACAACTATATATGGCCTAGCATGCGGAAAGACATCAAAAATTATGTCAAGAGTTGTCACAACTGCCAATTAAACAAAACAACAAACAAAACTTAAAACACAAAAAGTAAACTTTCCAAGCAGCGAAGTTTTTGAAACGATGCACACAGACGTGGTAGGACTACTACCACCAAACGACAACTACAAATACCTGCTGACAATCATAGACAGGAAATCCAATTGGTTCGAAGTAATCCCAATAAAAGAAATCACCGCAAAAAATATCTGCGAAATGATCGAACTAAATTGGATAGTTCGTTATGGCCAACCGAAAACAATCATAACTGATCAAGGCAAACAGTTCGAATTAGAAATGTTCAAAATACCCTGCAACAAATACAACATCAAAAGGAACCGAACAACAGCTTTTAACCCACAATCAAACGGAAAAATTGAACTGTTTCACAGAACATTAAAAGAAAGCAACAGATTAAAAGACAATGATCAAAACTGGTTAAACCAACTACCCACATTACTAATTGGACTGAGAAATAGCCCAAACTCATTAGATAATGAAAGTCCAGCATATAAGGTTTTTGGAAAAGCAACAAATTTGCCATCACTTAAATCATACACAAATAAAAACACTGAAAACATCAAACAAATAGCAAACAAAAACAGCGAAACCACTGAACAATAGTAAAACATTATATATAGAAAACACTACATATGATCAAAATAAATTAATTTTATTTGTATTCCTAATTTTAAACATAATTTGTTTAAATAATTAATAAATATTTGTTAAGAAATGATTTTCTCGTTGGCATTAATATTTATTTTATTTTCATTTATAATTTATTCATTATTAGTTTTTTACTTCAAATATAAAAGATTTATTAATAAGACTAAATTAAGAAATAAATTTAATTTTTCTTTTGATACTAAAATTTGTGCTTTTTTTCATCCATCATGCAACGGCGGAGGTGGCGGTGAAAGAGTTTTATGGGAAGGGATTAAACTTATACAGAATAAGTATGCTTATTTATAAATGCTTCTATTTGAAATTTATTTAGGTTTCCCAAAGCATTTTGTGTTGTATATTGTAGCGATATTCTTTCTTCCGATGATTCTATTTTGGAAAATGTTAATACAATATTTGGAATACGAATCGAAAAACCTATTCAATTTATTCGGTTATATTACTGTGGTTTGTTGGAACCTAGTAAATATAAACGATTTACAATGATTGGACAATCAATAGGTTCTATCTTAGTTGGATTAGAAGCTATTAATAAATGTGTTCCAAATGTTTATTTCGATACTGTTGGATACGCGTTCACATTTCCTATATTTAAACTTTTGGGTCTCTGTAAGACTGTCGCATACATACATTATCCAACTATTAGTTCTGACATGCTTTTATCTGTGAGAAATCGAGAATTATCAGTTAATAATAATACTTTAATTAAAAATAGTAAATTATTTACATTTCTTAAAGTTTACTACTATCGGAGCTTCGCTTTCTTATATTTCTTAGTTAGTAAAGCCGTAGATTGCGTTATTGTGAATTCATCCTGGACGAAGTCTCACATTTCTTCGATTTGGGGAAGAGAGGTTAAAATTATTTATCCTCCTTGTGACGTTACCAAAATAAAATTTTATTTTAATAATTTAACAACAAAAATTAGAAAAAGACCTTGGATAATATCTGTAGGTCAGTTCAGGCCAGAAAAAGATCATTTACTTCAGTTAGATGCATTCAAGCGATTTATTGATAATTATAAACAGAATGTTAACAAAATGTATGAAAATGACATAAAATTAGTTTTAATTGGTGGTTGTCGATCATCTGAAGATAAAAATAGAGTCAAATATTTACAGAGAAAATGCGAAGAGTTAAATATTCAGAGTTATGTAAAATTTAAATGTAATATTAATTATAAAGAAATGTTGCATTGCTTTGAAGAGGGTTTGATTGGTTTGCATACAATGAAAAACGAGCACTTTGGAATCGGTATATTTGGTCTTATTAATTAATATAAACTGATTTTTAGCAATAGTTGAATATATGGCTGCTGGTATGATACCTGTTGCCAACAATTCTGGAGGACCAAAATTAGACATAATTGATCATGGCATAAATGGTTTCCTAGCAACGACAGCAGAAGAATATTCTAAAATTTTTGATAATATTATGAGTAAACCATATGAATATTGGAATGAAATGAGAAATGAGGCTCAAATTAAAAGCGATTTGTTTAATTGTCAAATTTTTAATTCGTCAATGTTTAATTATTTGAATAATATTTTGAAATAAATATAAATTAATTAATTTTAATGATTTTTTAAAAATTATATATTTGGAAGATTTTCTTATTTGACCATCAAATTTTATTTTATTAAATTCAGAACTGGAATTTAAGGTTCTATAATTTGTTTTTGAATTTAATTATATTTTAAAAACAATCTAAACCAGTGATTCCCAAAAAAAATTTTGTCAGCGGAACCCCAAACAGTTAAAAAGGTCAAAAGTTAAAATTTGAAATATAATTTTATTTTAGTAGTTTTAATGAGAGGCATGACATAGACTTTCACATCAATTTTTTTCAATTCCTATTCCAGATGTTAAAAGTCTCTATAATACAAGTTTGTGTGTTCATCAGTCGATGACTCAACATTTATGAGAATGTTTATTTCATTTCATGTACAATTCAATTTTATTTTATGGTTTTAGAAGTAATTTTTTTAAATTTAAGTATATTTTAAGACTTGAATTTTGATTTTATATAATTATGAGATCATTATTCAAGCTCTTAAATATTACTTGTAATCAGCATTTATAATATAAAATATTGATAATTAAATTTCAGGTCTTTTTTAGGTATTTTATGACATGTTATGAATTTGGAATTATTTCATTAAAATGTAAGTTAGATATATTTTTAACTAAAAAGAAAAAAAATAATCACCAAACACATTAATTTTTTTAAGACATTTTGGAAAAAAGCGGCGTATATGGATAAAATAGTTTTTTAAGTTTTTGTAATCTTCTTTCTCCAGCTAATTTTTCGGCCACTTTTTTTGCCATATTTTTTGTATCTATAAATTATTGTTCCAATCGATTTTTTGGAGATTTCGAGTAATCTTCCAAAATCTTTATAATTTTCTCCATTTTCAAAAGCATTTGCATTTTGTCATTTTCTGAAATTCTATGAAAATATTATTTTTTTAAAATAAGTTATTAAAATTTACGATTTTTGAATTTTTTTCTTCAATTCCAAAGATGTCGATGGAACTTGTTGAATATCTTCACACAAAGGCGTTTGACTAGAAATATCTGATATGCTGTAAAATATTTTGATTATTTGTAATTAAATAAAAAAATTCTTACATTGTCAGATCTTCACCTTCGCAAAATGGAAGTGTTTCCAAAGAAATATCTGAAAATTTAAAGAAATATTAACTTCAAAAATATTTTATAAATAGATCTTACGATGTTTTGTCGTCCATTTCTCGAAAACTCAAAGTTGAGTTGTCAGATTCAAAATCCAAATTTTTTTCCGCCATGAATTTTAATAATTTAAAAATAATGATGTTAACAATATGTTAATTACTTTTTACTTTCGGAATAAAAAACTCTATATTAAATTTGCGTGTATTTTATATTATGTGTGCTGTGTTTGTATGTAAAATTATTTTTCTGTCACTTTCTCAATTCCTATAATAAAACTTTTAACATTAGGAACATTAAATTTTTGCACACAGGTAAGTTTGTGTGTTCCTATATTATAATTTTATCGATTTTTTTAGATTATGGAAACTTTTATATTTCGGATTGTAGGAATTGAGAAAGTGATAGAAAAATAAATTTACATACAAACACAGCACACTTAATATAAAATACACGCAAATTTAATATAGATTTTTTTATTCCGAAAGTAGAAAGTCATTAACATATTGTTAACATCATTATTTTTAATATATTAAAATTCATGGCAGAAAAAAATTTTGGATTTTCAATCGGACAACTCTACTTTGAGTTTTCGATAAAAGGACGACAAAAAATCATAAAATCTATTTATAAAATATTTTTGAAGTTATTATTTCTTTAGATTTTTAGATATTTCTCTGGAAAAAAATTCGAAAATCGAAAATTTTTATAACTTGTATAAAAAAAATAATTTCATAGAATTACATAAAATGACAGAATTCGCCATATCAATGAGCTGGAGAAAGAAGATTACAAAAACTTAAAAAACTACTCCGCTTCTTTCTTAAATGACTTAAAAAAATAAATATTTTTGGTGATTTCTTTATTTATAGTTAAAAATATTAATCTAACTTACATTTTATCGAAATAATTCCAAATAAATTCATAGTCATAAAAATCCTTAAAAAACCTGAAAATTAACTAAAAATAATTTATAATTAAAATATTGACTACAAATAACATCTCATAATTTTATAAAATCAAAATTCAAACCTTAAAAGTTACTTAAATTAAAAAAAACTTACTTCTAAAATTGAATAAATGAAATGAAGTAAATAACTTCACATTCTCATAAATGGTGAGTCATCAACTGATGAACACACCAACGTGTATTATAGAGACTTTTTACTAGTGGAATTAGGTGTATCGTTGACAAGCAGTCAACCATCAGCAATCTTTCTCGCTTCTCAAAATCAATTAAATAAAAAAGTTTAAATTTACCCAAAATTTTACTTTTTACTCTTGTTTTAAATAAATTTATGATAATAAAATTTCTCGAAATCTCTTGTAACCCGTTTAGGAATCACTGATCTAAACTATGAAATAATAAAATGATACAAACTTTTTCTGATTTTCCATATAAGTATTTGATACATTAAAATCAAGAGTGAAACTACTTATGCTAGTTAGTTCACTGCCAACTTTAACAAAATTTCTGTATACATTTATACTAGCGCGGTTCTATTTGCAGTAATTTGAACTTCATTTTCAAATACTCCGTATATAATAACAATTATCGGTTCTGTAATGGCTCTTGCAAACTTTATATCCAGTCGTAAATTCCTGTTTTGGGGTAATTGACTCTGATTTAAATAAAATTCTGGGCTAAAACAAATGTGAAAAATGGCTATTAGGTTTTAAAATCTTCAAGAGTTATACCACCATTCAAATCTTTATCTAAATAACCAAGATTTCAAACAATACTCTGCATATATGTAGCACAGTAATTATCACTCTCGAAATCTTGAGTGTATGTTTCTATAATCAGTATTTTTCGACAAAGTCAACGATGTAACACCAAAGTATTTGAAAATTGAGCTGGAAGCAGTATATAATCCATTATATTGTGTTTAATTTTTAAATGTTATAAGAATAAAATTAGGCATTCTTCTATCACCAAATATTTGTTCTTTATAGAATGATGAAGCACCTTGAGCAATAGCAAATTGTACAATTTCCTTTGATTTTAGTGGATAAATTGCATGTTTTGAATTAAAGACCCAATTGACGACCCGCTAATACTGAGGGGTCCATTCGAACTCTTCTCACCAATAATTTTGCATAAACTAATTGACATTTGTGCACCTGTACCAGTAAGAGATAATGCATAATTGGACATTTTCGCTCTAATGTGTAAATTAACTCCCGGTAGTAAATATTTAGGTGGATCCATAAAATCGAGTTGTAATGATGAGCACATGGTGAAAACCCACTTTTTTCATTCATCATCTGTTGCAACATAATCCATAGGAGTAAGACATGTATCTTTAGTATCGGAATTGTAATTTAAAATAGTTTCTATTAAAGCTTTGTGAATGAATGTATTATTACCACCCTCAATCTTGATATTATTAAATCTCGGCACCGCAACTTTAAAAAGAGTATGAAACAAGAAATTGTTCGGTAAAAAATCTGCATTGGCATTCAAAACCTTTCTATCTTTATCTACAAACTTGATCCTAACAGTTATTAAAGTGTCGTTTGTAGGTACAAGTGTGCAGCATTACTCATCGTTGAACAAAGACAATGACTCATCGATGACTCATCACAAAGAACATGACTCATACCCTGCCCCTTGGGATTCATAGATGACTCATCACACATGATTCATCGGTGTGACTCACCAGGATGACTCATCACGCATGAAACACTAGGGTGACTCATTTCAAATTTAAATTTTAAATTCAAATTTTAAAAGGTTCAATTGATGTCAAACTTCATGGGTATCATTCGAAAGGTCTTGAAGAGCTCTATCTAATGGTCATACCCTTGAAGGTTTTAGGTGTATCCTTAACATTTTCAAAATTATATAATATAAGTATCATTCTGAAGGTAATTCAATATGTTTTCAATAGTCTAAACTACTGCAACGTAATATTATTTTCGATATATGTGTTAACAAATTTAAAGTAAACAAAGACAATGCAGTTTTAATGCAATATTAACAAACTCCTTTCAATCCATGTGCAAACTCAAACAATTACTAATAATAATAATAATAATAATAATAATAATAATAATAATAATAATAATAATAATAATAATAATAATAATAATAATAATAATAATAATAATAATAATAATAATAATAATAATAATAATAATAATAATAATAATAATAATAATAATAATAATAATAATAATAATACAATAAAATGATAATTTAAGCCTTTTGCTGCAAATAATGTATTTAATGAAAGAATTTTCGACTATAGGATAGTCCTTGTCAATCTTATAGTCGACAAGGACTATCTTATAGTCTAAAATTCTTTCATTAAATACATTATTTGCAGCAAAAGGCTTAAATTATCATTTTATTGTTTTAATTAATAAATGCTGCTACCAAGCAATCATCATTTTATACTAATAATAATAATAATAATAATAATAATAATAATAATAATAATAATAATAATAATAATAATAATAATAATAATAATAATAATAATAATAAAACAGATTAATACATTTATTAAACAACAAAATAATTTAAAATTAACAATGGTAATCTAAATATTGATGTACTCATATTTGCAGCAATGTTGTTTGAAATTGGTAATGTTGAAGTGTTTTTCAGATATTCTATCGATCCTTTGATTATTTGAATTTCGCTTAATAATAATTCAATCTTTCTTAACAAATGATCATGTTTCTTAACAATAAATTTCATATTCTTTTTATTTTCAACAATTGATTTATTGAAAACCTCAATATGATCAATCAATTTAAATTTTATATTTTGTACATATTCAAATGATAGGTCATAGCTGTTTTCTAAATTCTCCAATCTTTGGGATATTCTTTTTCCCGGATGCTTTGCCCATTTTAGTTTGTCAAGAATATATAAAATATCCATCAACTTGGCGGTATTTGGGCAAACACATATTTATTTATTTGAAGACTCTACTGTTATTGTTGTATTGCTTGAGCACACACTCGTTATACTTAATACCAATAGAAATATTGTATTCATGTTGTATTTTACATTTATAGTCTATCAACCAATCAGAATCATATAGTATTAGTATAAATAAAACATATTTTAAATTACTGTAGAAATGTCGCAAATAAATTTCATTGAAAACTTGTTAAATGAAGTGGTCAACAGAAACATTGTGGAAAGCCTCAGTTTCCTAATCAATAGGACCGAAAAAATTATTGAAGGCAACCATATTGATTACCATGACATGTTGAATATGGAGTGCCTTGAAACAAAGAAGTTTTATTTTAACAAAATATTCAATTGCCTATGCGATGAAGAAATGAAGGACCCGAATAATTATAGGGTTCACTTAAAATAAAATTATTATTGAAAAAAGTCTATGGGATTCAGTACATTACTATCAGTGGTCTCAAGAAGCAAGTTTTCTTTTATAATCTATATTTTAATAATATTAATTTTTATATAATCAAGTCCAAGTTTACTCCATGGATAGAAGTCAATGGCGGATTGGGTACATTAAATCAACTCGCCCGAAATGCCAAGGAAATCGATCAACATAAAAGAAAATTTAAAAACTATATTAAACTTGCAACAGTTGTTGCCATCTTGTATATTATTTGTCGATTTTTAAATAAAAATTAATGTTATGTTGTTTTATCAAAAAAATTATTAATTAACACATTCACATTCATCATCTCCACATTTCATAACATTTTCGACGACATGATCTAAACAATCGTTACAATCTTTATCATTCGTAATATTTTCCGTATCTTTAAGTTCATCTATAGGTTCATCTATAGGTTCATAGATTTCTTCATCAATTTCTTGGGTGTCATAAGTTTCTTGAGTATCGTCGGTTTCTTCAACTTCCTGATCATCAAATCCTGAATCTTGGCTCTCAACTACCCATCCTATATTTAATGCATTTCTAACAGATAATTTGTCCTACATTTTTACCCCAGCTATTTATGATAATTTTTCCAACAAAAAGTTGATTACAAATTCTAAATAATAATAAATAATTCGGTAATTAATTAATCATGTTAACCTTTTTCTGCAGTCATTTTTATCACTTTAAAACTATATTGTAAGTTTGTTTATAGATTGTCTTTGTTAAATTTGCATGTCTTTTGCACTAGTGTTGCAAATTTTGTTAATAAAGAGAAAAACAAATATGAAACAAATATGAAAAACAAATTTATTAAATACATTAAATATATCAACATTTATTAAAATAGCTGTGAAAGTCTAGCAAACATAATTTTCCAAATAGGAGAATACACATCATTATTATCAACTTTATATCCCTGTATTGCAATTGTTATATACCAATTTTCGTTTTCTTTCAAACTGATTTCATCAAAGGAATCATAAAATCTTGGATATCGGTTGTTGAACCATGCATGTTGATTACATGCTAGATTTAAATTTAACCGTTTGAAAACATCATCAATAGTTTTAACATCTATCATTGAAAGCATGCCGGATAAGAATTGAAATTGAGTTGGAATTAGCTTGACCGTTGCAACCAATTTCATATTGATTTCTTCTTTTAAAAAATATATTTTGTAGTTGTGGAACATTTGAACCGGTTGTACAAGTTCTTCTTTAGGGTTTTCGGTGCCTGAAATTTTCTAGGTCATCGTGAATAATGATTAAAATAAATTGGTACAGGGTTTTTATACGTTCGACTCGTGTCTATCATCCAATCAGATTATAGCACGTCTTTGTTTAAATTGCATTCAAAATGCATTGATGTTGGATTGTCACATGTTTTGTTATATGTTTTATTTACAAATTTATTATTAATGTGTCTTATTATTACTGTTTTTTACTATTAATGTTTTTATAATAATAATAATAATAATAATAATTATTATTATTATTATTACTACTACTACTACTACTTCTACTACTACTACTACTACTACTACTACTATTATTATTATTACTAATTACTACTATTATCAAAATATATAAAATAACAAAAACTAAATAACATTTTATTTGTTAAAAACATTTAATTTAAGTTCTTGGTATGGTGGAAATCTCGAAGAGTTTTAACCAAAACCCATTCAATATATCACTTATATCTATCTTTGCAGCAGGAACAGCTATCGTAACATAAATATTCTGGATCCTTATGTTTAATTGTTCGATTAATCTTCACATCCAACATAAATTGGTGGAAAATCTCGAACATCCATATCCCCGTCGCATTGAATAACAAATCGGGGATTAGTTCTACAGGCTTTTTGTATATTGCTGCATTGATTTCAGGATAATAGAATGCTAACTTCTTTAGCATGACTGCAGCATATTCTTCTGAAAAATATAATATTTAAATTTGTAAACAAAAAAATTAAAAATTTACCATAATCATCTATTTCTTTAATCAAACGAGCGGCGCTTGGAATTTTGTACATTTTGCTGAATAAATGAATTCTAAACAATAAACAGTTTGTTTAAAACAATCATTAACCAATTAGAAATCGACCAATAAAAATATCTCATTCCGAACATTGTTAACAAATTCCATAAACTCTAAATTTCTCAACCGAAGCATGACAACCTTTCCACTAGCAAACACATTGACACATATATGGTTATATTTTAATAGTCTTAGTGCCGGAAACAATTCCGGTTCAAAAATACAATCACATTTTACGACATTTTATTTAGATTGAAACTATGTCCCATATCCATAGTGACGGTAATTGATTGGATTTTAATATTATTGATT